>CM046044.1:45700747-45853247 GCA_025215565.1 Flaveria ramosissima
GTTCGGTTTGGGCAAAAAACCAAAACACGCACCTCTAATGTATACGCAACTATTTATTTATATATTTGTATATTTTTTTGTAAACTTATAACTTATAGCGTTGATATGCAAAAAAATGAAATAATTCACGTTCAACGGGTGACATTCAAGCTAAAGTGACCTCTACGCTTCGCCCCCGGTGCGTAGGGCCGATCCCCGTGTGCTAGAGGAAACGAACAAAATAAACATGTCTTTTTCAGTTTTCGTGTTGGATTCAACCCGTTAACCCACAAACACATCCAGCTTATATTACCTTTCATACAATTTGGTCAATACAAGAGTCTCAAAAAAGAAAAAGAAAAAACCAATCTAATGTACAAAGTAACAAAAATGGTCATGATACAAGGTACGACAATAGATATATATAGTTATAAAAAGGTAGTCTGAACAAAGCTTTCCCCCTATACTCATCATGAAACCAGTAAATCACGGGCAAGATTACCCAGTGTGTGAAAGAAAAACATTTAGCCTAAGAATATATGGTATATATATATGAAGTTGTCATATTCAAGACATATATAATATGAACATGTGGTACTATCACACCCCCTCACAATGTGTACCTGATGCATTGAAGAGTGTACTATATGTCGGTAGATATGTAAATCAGTGACTATACGGATCTTTTAAGATGTAAATGGCCCTCCAAAGAATCCCATGATAACACTGCAGGATGTTGACTATATGTTTGAAGTGATTAAGTGAGGATTTTAATTGAAACTAAGGCTAAACTATCTTCTCTCTTATGTGAAATTAGTGGGATACTTGTGTTTAATTAAGACGGTGGTGCGGTAGTAAACACTTGATTCTTTTCTAGTACAGGACTCGGGTTTGAATTTTGAATCTTGCATCCACTGGTGTCCTACCATGTACTGCGAGTTGCATTTACCTGATCTCGTTGATTAGCAGGACATTGACGCGTGATTTTTCCGCTAACGGAAACTCATGGTTATAGAAGGGGAAAAAAAGAGTGATGACTGATGACAATTAATACGTTCAGTATTATTCATTATTTATTAAAAATAAAGGCAGGTAAGTAATTCTAAAGACGTTAAGTTATTTTAAAGTGTAAACGTCTTGAGAATAAAATGTTATCATTTTCGTACATGGATCCGGAGAAAAGGATGATGGTGCAACTGCAATTTCCACGTGTTAGGTATAGAAAACAATTATTCTTTCGGGTAAGAAGATAATATGCATAAGAATCGTCCTGAATTTCAGATCGTAGGAAAACATTTGAATTTATTCATATTGAGCATGAGAACAACTAGAATATCAAAACATAGAAATGGAGGTTTTCATAGGAAAGAAAATGTAAAACTACCTGTTTACCACTATCATTGTCCCAAAAACCATGCAACCTTTGATGTTGCAACTTGATTAAATAAAAAAATGTTGGACCAATTGATCAGATGTCCAAAAGAAATTCTTAACAATGACAAAATGTAAGTTACTAATTTCAAATAAATGTAACCAATAATCAACAAAGTGATTGAAGATAAAAAAAATAGCAGTATTAAATAGAAAATTTAGCATTATCTTTTGGAACACATGGAATGTTTTGTTTCGATACACTGTCTCAATTATCATAGCGTGTTTATAATTGCTAATTAAAACTACTTATTCGAAACAACTTATTTCACTCGCAAATAATCATATCAGAGAGTCCCAAACACCGTCAAAACTGTTGTATCGTTGCATCAAAACGCAGTAAGCAGTTCTAATAAGCCATCCCAATGTCCCGCAACCAAGTAGCATCTTAAGCAATTAAATAGAGCAATAATTACTAAACTAAAACCAATGGCAACAGGGAGAACAGATAAAAGCATATTAGAATTCAATAGCATCAGAAAGGGAAAGTTCAACCGACCTACGAGTGACGATATGCTTGTTTCGCTTTTCAGATCTGTAAAATACTGTCATTGAAGAAATTAACCACTTGGTGAAAAACTTCAGAACATGGTGAAATGCAGGCATGATTGTACATGAAAATATTATTCTTATACTGAAAACACTGTATTATCAGCATCTATCCAACATATGCAAACTATTTAGACAGATTTTCACCTTACATTGAATTAACTTGCATCATTCTACTTATGATTAAATATGAGGGTGTTAAACAGCAAGTACAAAAATCCTGTATAATTTGATAATTGGTTAATTGCCAGTTATGCATGGCTGCAGTTCCTTAGCTTATGGTACATGGGCCCACTCAACTACTCTTGTATTAAAATCAAATAACAAGAAAACTTTAATGATTGATCTGTTTTCCAAAACATATATGTATTTGCAGCAAGGTTTTTATCAGTTTAGAATTATTGATTTTCAGTACATATGAGTTCAGCCCCCACATAGTACTGATATTTCTTAATGTGTGAACATAAACATTTTAAGAAATAAATATGTATGTAGCTAAAACTATATACAAATATGCGAAACGACTTTACGCTTGCTTACAGAATTACGAAGTTGCCATTATCCAAGAACTAGAGAGCTGCACGGCCTGCAATAAGTGCGGCAGCTCAGTATTTCACATTTTCACCAGTTGTGAATTGACAGATTAAGCATCTACACTGTTCTAAGCTTTTGTGGTCACCAAAAAGAATTGTATACCTTCATATAATAATGTAATAACTTAATTTTCATATATTGCAGATGAAGCAACTTGCACATTATTTCACATAGTTCTAGCATTAAGTTGCATATTTCTGCTTTGTAATTCCTTTTGGGTTCTTTTATAGCCTACACACTACTACAAGCTAAAATAATTGTATCTTTCGTATCTAATAAAACTTTCATTGAATGAAGTCCAAATTTAGCATGGGATGTTAATCAAACCAGTAGTGTTAGAAGGTACTTTCTATATAATGTCTGCAATAATGTGAATGGTATGAGAAGGCAAACATTGAAATAATGTACATGAAACTTTATTGCAACTTTACATAAAACTTAATAGACTAGTGGAAACAGCAAGTCAACTCAGCTAACCAGCTAATAAATGCACTGTAGATTTCATTGGGCGTGACCAATTACATAACATAGTAAAAACAATATTTTAAAACTGTCTTATCATTTTAACCATTTAACATGTTAAGAATCATTAAATTTTTTAATTCACAGGTTTGATGAGGTCACATTTACTATCATGCTACAGTGAACTATTGCAAAGTACAAATGCTCATAAAATATAGGGTATACGGATAAACAAAGGTTTATAAGCCATATGCACTACAGTAGTAGCAAAAATTAATCAGATCAATAGAATATAATATTCTGGTTTTGAACCTGCAAGTGTCAATGGAGCCTGCATTGCATTGTTGAGAACAGGAAGTGTAGGTGTCTTCAATGTACAGAGAAATTAGTGAAATACCATAATGTGAGGCACTTAATGAAGCATAGTAAGAAGTCACAGTGTCACACTGAGCAGAGTAAAGTTTGGGAGCCCATATAATGTAAATTCAGCCCATATAATGTAAATTCAGCCCATATTGTTGTCCAATAACACAACTAATGTAAAATTAATAATCTTTTTGGATATTCCCATGGTTATAAACAAGGAACAATTTCACTTATGTCCTTCAAAAAAATCAAATTTTCGTACCTTAAAATTTCATGATATCACCTTTATACTTTTAAAACATTGAATATATCTTATTATCCGTTTCATAATAGATAAATTAAAATCAGTTACTTATAACAATATGTTTCAATATATAAACAAACAAGAAAACAAAATGATTACTATGGTTCACCAAAGTGTGTAATATGATATTCTTAGTGTTTTGAAAGGGTAGACGTTGTAATATATAACCTTATAAGAAAATATTGATTTTTAGTTGACATTTTCACTTTCAGTTGTAAAAGATATTACACCCATGTTGACTAGTAGCAGTTGTAGATGTAAACTAAACAAAGCAATCTTACATAATGTGAGTTCAAGCAAAAGAACTGACAAATTTTAATCTCACAACAACCAACGTAAACAAAACAACCAGGTTCGTGAATATGATACAAGCAGGAGAAAATGAAATTTTGATGCCAAGGCTGTTGGCCAGGCCAGCTTTTTAGCTGAATTTGAGTAGTCTTTACTATAGAGTCTACCAAAAAGAAGCATTAAAATAACAAAATGTCCATCGGCATCACATAATAAAAACATTTTCTAACGAACACCTTAGAAGTTAAAAGTCCTAAATCTTAGTCATAAGTAATTTCTAGAGAATGGAAGTGTTATCTTCATTCACAAAAAAGCACTTAAGCCAGTTGGTTGATGATATTTCGAAAAAACTTAGAAACTTTGAATCATTCTTCAAATAAATATTCCCACCACCAGCAGACAAAATCTATTTGAAGTCCCTCGAAGATGAATTAAATTTGTGTGAGACTTTATCTCATTTGTACATAACATATGTCATAAAAATAGTAAATGGTAATCATTTATACTGTGGTAGTGTGGTAGCAGCTAAAACATATTAATTCAACGGTAGATAGCATACCTCCGTATGTAGTACTGGCAGCGGAAAACATAAACAATTGAGGAATCGTCCAAAACATGATTTATGAAAGTGGTTATGATTAAGAAGTTAAATACAAACTAAGGGTGATATAATAAAGACATATGTAGAAGTACCCCAATGATAGACAGAAGTCACTCTGCCTCTTTGGCAAGCTTTTGAATAAAAAGCATTCCTGATATGAATAACTAAACACAAGCTAAACTTTACATAGACTTGAATAACCATTTGGAAAGAAGAGCACCCCATATTTATACAGTATACTCTCATAATACATTGTTTTCATCCTATTGTAATAAAAAGATAAGATAATAATCAAATGGCAACAAGAGGATGGGATGAGAAATAATGTGACGGACAAAATATTAATCTTGAGTTCTTGACCATTATTGATAATTCAAGGAACACAAGTTGACAAACGTTTGGGCAAACATGATGTTATCAACAAGACAATGATTATATTAAGTATGGTGAGATAAAAATCTTTTTGAGAGTGCACAATTGAAGAATGAAGAAGTGTTGAAGTACAGTGACATATGTATCTGTTTTGCCTCTTTCAAGGATAAAATAGGATATGTAGGGTTTAACAAATTCCCTTTCTAGGCTGTATTATACCAAGATATATTGAGTTAAATTTCTATAGAAATGTACTTTCTTGTCCATTGATAAATGGTAATCATAACATATTTACATGGCATTGATTTTGATCCACCATATTTCAATATTTTATCCTTATTAAGGGTTACCCTTAATATTTGACCCACAGTCGAACTCTAATTAAGCTTTGACGCAAATGAAGCATTGTGCTAATTTTTAGGAGCCAGAAGGATAGAGTAAATAAATCGCATACAGTAGTTAAAAATATGGCTGCTATCAGTCATCTGAGTTCATGCTTATTATCCTAAAGAACATTCTCTTTTTCGGGCAATCACCCCTTGATTAGTTCGATGTCACTAACCCAACCTTTGCGTATGCCTAGCGTGACAAGCCCTGCCACATTATTTTAAATGAAAATGCAACTGTGCAACCATAATGTTAACTTCTTAAGATCACTAACATTGAAAGTATGAGCAGTAGGAAATCTGAGACCGCCACTAAATATATAGTGCAATGATCCTCAGTCATGTTTCTTCTAACAAGTATATATGGTACTACACTCACTGCATTACGTAGAACCAAGTTAAACAGGCCAATGATCATTAACTTGATGGTATGATACACATCAATGAGTTTTCAAACAACTCATGTCAGGTAAAGTGAATTCCTATTGATTGGTTATAACAAGCTTCATCACAACTTAATTCCTCTGATCCCTAAGGGTTGTCCAAGATGACACTTTTAAATGGCCACATACGAGACAACTTCCACCTAGTGCAAAATCTACAAACACTAATAACCAACTACATATATGGAACGCGTGGAATACGAACCAATCAAAACAGGACCCCCTTCCGGCAGGAGAAAAAAGATTACGCCAATGCCAATTTCCAATTATTGGATTCCTTTTTCTTACCAGTTGGCCTCCATCGGCTAGGGATGGTACGTTATATAAACAGTGACATTTCTCATGGATTTGAACACATAATCTTAGCAATCCTAGATCACACCTATATGAAGCCTTGCGGCATCTCTAACTTCCTGCCTCGTCATCCCAATTTCCCTAGAATTATCTCTATCTCTCAAATTTGAACTTATAATTGAGATTGAACCTTCAAAATTCAAATGCTATTGTAATGGTTTTCAATTCCAGTAATCTGGCATGTAACATAAATTAGTAATTTTAGAGACACTTCAACCCATACCAATCAGCAAATCACAAACTCCTAAAGCATGAAATCCTCAGTAACACGATACATCAAATTGTACATAAAACTGATCATAGAATTAAGAGAATGCATGAAGAAGCAGATCGTTTGTTACCACGACACTGTTAGGATGGTTGTAAAATCGAAGTAATCGTCAATTCTCCTTCGTCCTGCTTTAAACAAATTCAAACGCAAACAATATAACAAATCAGAATCATCTGATACGATCGTATCAAACCCTAGAATCATAGAAATTGAATGACTCAACGAATAAACGGAAAACAAACAACTTACCGAATTCAATTTCATAGCCGAACCGGTAGTGCCGATCAAAAAACAGAACCGGACCGGTCGTAACCGATCAAAAAATAAACCCGAAACGGTTCCATCAACAAACCAGTTTTGACTTTCGTTTACCCAAACCGACACCATTTCAATTTACGCACGGTCGTTTAAATAAAAACAAAACAAATTAAATTGTCACATACGGCAAACATTGTAAAATGCTACTTCGAGATATATCATCATTTTTAAAAGGGTCCTAATATAGACACACCACATGTTATAAATTAACACCTCCCTATACGCCCCGTATATGGTCGAAAACACTGAAAACGGTGAAAATTTAGAAGGAGGACTGTCAGAGGGCTATACGCCCCATATAACCCTATACGACCCCCTATACGACACATGTAGGGTTATACGACGCGTATAACAAATTTCGACACTGACTACAAGGGGAAATTCAGGGGGCTGTCATAGGGGTTATACGCCACGTACAGGGCTATACGATCCCTATATACGATGTGTATAAGGCTATACGACACGTATAGGAATTTAGGGTGTTAATTTATAATTTTGGGACGTCTCAATATCCACTCCCTTTTTTAAATTACACATGGGTGCTTTTATATCCAGCTATTTAAGGATATTAATAAAGAAATCTCTAAAATAAATTACTGAATTAAGAGTGCTTTTAACGTTCATGTCTTAACTACGATTGAAACATTAGAAAAGGATATGAGTTTAATGTATGCTTTAAAGTTAGTACACTTAATAATCACAAGATCTAAGAAGAAAAATAACTAAATTGACAAAATTTTCAATACTAATAATAATAGTTAAAAACGTTGAAATTGAATTGATCAAATCACCTCTCCAAAATCTATCAAAATAATATAAAACATGAAAGCATCAACGATGGCGGCCGTACCGTCTTTCCACTCGGATGGCCGATTTGTTAGTCAACACTCAAGGTGGCTCCTTCACCTAAAAAATATAATAAATAAAGACACCAAATACCGGATTAAAACAAAAGTTTATATAGTTATATTGATAAAAAGTGTCATGTTTTCACACTCAATTTCACATTTTGTTGTTCTATTTTCCTTTTTTAATCAATCGTATATGTTAGGTTATTTTTGTTTTTAGTTGATATGCATTATACACTTTAGTAATGTCAAAACAATTTAATGTGTACCGACAGGTATATATCAATTTTTACTTACGCATGTAACTTTTCACGTCAATAATAACTTATGAATTTAAACTAATACGATGCTGGAGATATCATGTCATGCATTGATTCATACATGTATTATATATCATTCGTGTATTGAATAAAATATTTATAGGCTTTGGAGTATTTGAAGATGATACGAGTATGAAAACATGTCTGACTATTAATACGATTAACTCCGACTGATGAAGAAACTAAGTCACTCCTAATCCTATTTATATTTTGTGGTTATAATAGTAATAATAATTTATAATAAACAACATAAGAAGGTAGTGGTGCCGTTTGTCAAATTATGCAGAAAATTTAGTGTGTATATGGATTATCATATTTATTTTTCGGATACTTTTGTTGATATTTCACTAATTATGTTAATACTCAAATGAAAAGACGATTTATGAATAACATCAATATTAACAACAATGTAATTTATATCTTATTTATTCGAACACGCATAATATTAAAAAATACCAAAACTTCAACAAAATGAGTGTGTGACAACAAAATAAATTTCAAACAAAGTACAAGAAATTAGTAATGAAGAACATAAAGATTAAATTCCACAACGGCATCACCATTGTTCATATTAAAAGTATGAGTTCTTGCTTCCGCATATCCACGTGCAAATCGAAAAAGCCCACTTCCTCCGACGATCGGCATCTCTCTAACCGGAGACATCACTGGATTCCGGCCCAAAATGCTCAACGAGCTACCGTTATACTTCCCTTCAACAAACACATAATTCATAGCCATCAGCAATCCCATTTCACCAAAACTAGCAGAGGTATAGATCCCCTGTGCTCGACCCACTAGCTTGGAGGTCCGTTCTGGACCCATGGTTAATGGGTTGTCAATCATGGTGATGTCACCAAAACCAGTGGCTGCAGTGCGGTTGGTTCTGGTGGCTTCAACAATCCTGATCGCGGTGGCATTGGGGCCACTGACTATGTCATGAAAATAGAATCGGAAATGGCTTAGTTTTTCCTTTCTTAACCCTAAAGATCGTTGTGATAGCTTTCTTGAAAATTGTTGGGATTCAACATTTGCAAGAAAAGATATAAGAAGAAGAGTGAATAAGATAATATAACTTGATGTATATTTGGCCATTGTGGAATAATGCAATAGATTTGTGAGATGATATGCATGTTGGGGGTATGGTTTATATAGAAAGGCAAAAGTTTCTTAAAGGTTCTTTAATTGGGTCTAGAATCAAAGTTGGAAAATTTTGCATTCAAATATTTCAGCGTTTATGGGAAATTGGGAGTAGGTGGTGGTTAATTTTTATATTATTTATTTTGTAGAATGGTTTACTTTTTGGTTTTATGTGGACTTTGTAAATTAATTAATATATGATCGTTATATTAAAAAGTGTTTTGTTCAAGACTTTAAGGTGTATTTGAAATATTAGGTATGCAAAATGAGCTCATTTTGTAGACTCCTGTTTTTTTATTTGAATCGCACTTTTTGGAAACATTTTGTGATTTTTAAACTGATCTAGATATTCATAATTAATCGAGGCATCCCATGACTTTCTATAGTAAAAATAATAGTTTCGAGTCTCACTTGATACAATGTGTTTCAAGTGAGCCAAAAGTTTTATTACAGTGAATTCGAGTCTCACTTAGTAATTAATGCACCAACCAAGTTAGTGCTATTTATATTTATTTTTTTTTAAAACAATTTTTAGTAGGCATGTTAGTTAGATGGAATAATTTTCTTGATTATGAACAAAATCATTCTTATAGGTATGAATAAAGTTGATGATTTTAATAGCTAAATAATTTGTTATAACATGATATATATGTGAGTGTATATATGGGGAGGTTTAAAAGTGAACACAAAAAAAAAATTAGGGAACCAATCATAAACACAAATTTTAATTCCAAAAAATTTCAACAAAATGACAAAAAAAGCAAATAAAAAAAAGAAAAACTTTCTTTCATCGCAATTAAGAAAAAACAAAATAAATAAAAATAAATCGTCAAGTTGATTTCAGTTGTGAAATGGACTTTTCTTTTGTGCAATGCATCGATTTCACTTGTGAAATGTGACTTTTTTATTTTATTATTTTTATTTTTTACCTTTCTTTCTCCTTTTTACGTTAAAATCGTATGGCTGCGTTTATTTTAACTTTCTTTGATTTCTTTTCATTTTTTTAAAATTAAAATGTGTAGCTAGTATAGGTTCTCTAGTTTTTTTTCACCATTGAACCCTCTCTTATAATTTTAATTAATTAAAAATAAAACTCCGCGTCTTACCAATACAATAGGTGAAGTTATTGGGTTCAAGTTTCACCTGAGATAAAAAAAAAGAGGTTTCAAATTGAACCATAAGGTTTTCTCACTTATAGTAAGTTTTCTCCTGAGTGTGATCACGTTTGAGACTGATAGTGACAGATTGATGCACGAGCTTCTCTTCATGAACGTGTAAGCCTAATACCCCAATGTTCCGTACTAAAGTAATGGAGATAATCAAAAGACCAATCACCGGTCAATAATTTAATTAGCCTTAAAAAGATTATACGGTCAAAAAGCTATTAATTATTCATCTTGATGAGAGTCAAACGTATGAACAAAGATTGAAGCTTCCTTTAATGGGTTGTACTTTATTTGGACCGCGTTGAGAGGGATTAGGTGACGACTTTATCCATCGTTATTTGTTATTTGGTAACATCTAAAAAGTCATGTGTGAATTTCTAGTTTAATACTTTAATCTTGATTTAATGGTTTTTATGAATGATTATGTCCATTTTACGAAAGAGGGAAATTGTCCGGTTAAGATGCTAGAAAATTCATAAAATATCAACATTTGTTACGTGGATACATGCTTAATAAAAAAAAATAACGACGTGGATGCTTATTAGATCATCAAGATAGGTGAAAAACAAATCTAGATGACACCTGCCTCATTATTTCTCTCTTGTCTCCTCTTATAATTCACAAAAATCACCATTTCTTTTCTCTCTGTCGTCTTCCCATCACATATGACCGTTAGGGGTGTGCATAGGTCGTTCGGGTTCGAGTTTGGCCTAAAACCGTTATCTATTTCGGATTTTTGGGTTTCCAAACGCATTTAGTTTTCGATTTTTCGGTTTTTAGTTTTTGGTTTCCCTTTTCACTTTGGTTTTAGTTTTGGTTCCAGTTTCTAAAATTGATATTTTATTAATCTTTGAAAATCAATCTACATATATATTTTTATAAATTACCTGACATTTGAATAAAATACAATCCATATAATATAATAAAACATATAAATTGTAATATGTTATTTATAATATCACACATAGGCGCTTGGTTGGTTTGGTTTAGTTATGAGTTCGATCGGGTTTGGTTGTAATATGGTTTGGTTTTTATGTTTTTGCTTCCGTCAAAACCGAAATGAAACTGAAACTTCGGTTAAAAAAAACTTAAACCCCAACCATTGGTTTTTGTTTTGGTTCTGTTTATTCGGTTCGGTTGCGTCGGTTATTTTAATCTCATACACACCCCTGCCATGTGCCCATATACGCTAACACAGGTCTCATACTCATGTTCCTATAGTAAATCAAAGAACGTCATTTGTAGTTTGATTAGAGAATTTTTTATTCTTTCATTTATCGAAGTCTACGTGTATGGGGAATTATCATTCGCATGCGGAAAAACCGAAAAAAAACCCTAACCGGTAGCCCAATTCGAACCGACGGTTTGTATACCGGTTTGGTAGCCCGACACTCAAAATCAGTTTGTAAACGGGATAAAAACCTTTTTTCTTTTAAAACAAAACCGGTTTACAAACCGGTCCAAACCGATTTGAACGGTTTGAAGATTCTTGATGAAAACCGGTTTGTGCATATGAAAGAAAAACCGGTCCGGTTTGAAAACCGAACCGGTTGATACACCTGTGCGCTGGCAATTTCCGACCTGTATATGACACGATTAAACATGTTTAATAAAAAATATATTTTTATATTTTTTACATTTTAAAAAATAACTAAAATCAAAAGGCTAGACTTTATTATTTCATATTCTTGGTTTATAAAAACATATAAAAAAGTTATAGACATAATATATAAGTAGTTAAACAAGTCTTTTGCATGTTTGATACATGAGTTCTGCGCATCATCTCTAAACTGTTAAACACGATAAAACTTATTTTGTCAGCCCTACCTGTGCTATTCTCACGGTCGAATTGTTTTATAGTGGGCTGACGGACTTAAAATCAGTCGAGTAAAACCTTGGAGACTTTATCCACCAGGCCCAAATAAACGGGCTTTAAGGTTCAAACACACAAACACTCCCCAAAATCAAACGGCCCACCACCAAAGCCCAACAACAACCACAAACCCTAATCAACATTCACCCCCTTTAAAAACACCACACCTAGGGTTTTGCTACTTTCGCCTACACACAACACCATCACTCACAGTCGATCGTGATCATACGATCGATATCGTAGTGAAATCATGCCTGCGGGACATGGATTGAGGTCGAGAACAAGGGATTTGTTCGCCAGAGGCTTCAGGAAGAAGGGTACGATTCATCTATCAACGTACCTCAGAACTTATCACGTCGGCGATTATGTTGATATCAAGGTGAATGGAGCTGTGCACAAAGGTATGCCTCATAAGTTCTACCATGGTCGCACTGGTCAAGTGTGGAATGTTACAAAGCGCGCCATTGGTGTTGAGATGAACAAGCAGGTAACAGTTGTATCAAATGATTCAAATCTGTTTAAGTTTATGCAATCAGTTTGTTGTGTAAGTTATTAGCTTGTGTTTGTTTGTGAATTAGGTGTAGAAAAACTGTACGGGATTTAGTTTATATGAACCATTAAGTGCTGAACCATTAAGAGATCTGAACCATTAAGAGCTAGTATGTCACTTAACTATTCAGACATCTGCTCACCAAACAAACGGTCTGAGCTATTCGGACATTTGAACCATTAAGAGGTTGAAACAAAAAGCTTAGTGTTTTGTTCATTTGGTGTGAAATAATGTGATTTAGTTAACATAAGATTGGATGATAATTAGTTCTTAGAGAAGTGGTTGGATTAGCTGTAGTTGCTTTGTGTATTTGGTTTGAAGTTTTATGAGTTTGTAATGAAATTTTATGGCATTTGGATTTTTAATTTTTATGGCATTGATTGGATCGTTTGTTGTTTTGTTCATCCAGTGTTGAAATGTGTGTTCATACTTCTTAGCTTCATAAATCTTATCAGTTTTTTACTTTTTTTGAGAAGTGATTTGCTAAAGAGTTCTTTGTGTGATTTGTGTGATTTAGTGTGAATGTGTGTGTTCATGTTTGAAGCAAACAAAATCACTAGATGATGCATAAGATTTTGCAATGACAGTTCACAGTCTCTTCAATTTCTAGTTGTTACTCAATCTATTGTTGTGCATAGTATGGTTGTTTGAAAGTGGATTTTCTTAATTTTTGGTTGCTTATTGTTTGTATTCTTAATGAAGGCCGTAATTTTCATCAAGCGATAATGTTTTCGATGCTTTTGTTTATGCCAAACTGGCAAATTGGGCTGGTGTAAGATAGAACCAAGGAGAAAACATTTACAAGGGGTTAAATGAGTTGAAATTTATTTAAAAAGAATTTAATGTAAAATATAAATCATTCTAGTAGTTCACAGTTCTATATATGTCTAAAAAGATATGGTTTTTATAAATTACATATTATACATTAAATTGGTTTTTGTTTTAATAAATTAAGATTAAGATCCTAATAAGATTGCTTTTGTAGTTGTATTTAATGGTTTTTATCTAAAAAACAAAACACATATAAGAAAAAACTTGGACAACCAACATGTTCAACCTGTTTTCTTGGCCTGACCTTATATATTTGTTACAATTTTTTTCAAAATGATTTGATACTATTATATTTGATTATGCAGGTTGGCAACAGAATCATCAAGAAAAGAATTCATGTGCGTATCGAGCACGTGATGCCATCCAGGTGCACTGAAGAGTTCAAGCAACGGATTAAAAAGAATGACCAACTAAAGGCTGACGCTAAGGCTAAGGGTGTGGTCATTAGCACCAAGAGACAACCACTTGGACCAAAACCAGGGTTCATGGTTGAAGGCACAACTCTAGAGACAGTTACACCCATCCCGTATGATGTTGTCAACGATCTCAAGGGTGGATATTAGGTTAAATCTTTTCGTGTTTGAGTTCATTTTTGTTCTAAATTTTGAATTATTCAAACCATTGACTGTGTTTCGTTATTATCTATAATCTAGACTCGTCTTCGACTATTTTGTGTTTTTGTGATTTAGTTTGAACATACTGTTTCACAATATTCGGAATGCAAGCTGACAAAGAAAGAGTAAAGTGGTTCATAGAAACCTTCACTCTTGTTCTTAGCAACATTATGACCCTTTAGAATAAGAGGCTTTAAAAACTTCTATGACCCCACTCTATGCGACGAGTGTTTTCATTTTTACGCACAAAACTTGCTTTAAAAACACTCCAAAAGCACAACACTTTGTTCTTTGCTCACTATACCCTACTCTTGGATGTATGTCATTATTCTCATCTCTCTTAATCACATTACTTTGCTCTTGGTTGTTTTCCACATGATTGATTATCATGTTTGAGTTTCATAGAGTTAATGTTGATGTAAATCTTGGATATTGAGATGGATCTAGAAGGTGTGATGTAATAAGATTGTTTTCTACATGATGCTTATTATGTCTAGTGGTGTTTCTATGAGGATTTTGTGAGTGTTGCTTGGGAGGCTTAGAGTTTTCTTTGATTGCTGAGGATGTTATATTTGTCATCGTATGCTCCCCGTGTCTGGCGTGTTAGGTGGTGTTATTGATGGCGTATTGTGATCGGTGAAGATGATATCTTTTGCCATTGTATGCTCTTCATTCCTTTGCATTTGTTTTGGCGGGTCAGGTAGTAGTCGTAGGTATCATATTGTGATCGGTGGAAATGATTTCTCTTTGCGCTGCCATGTGTTCCGACAAGCTTTATGGTCTTTGTAGGCTTGTGGGGTGTTGGATTATGCTTATTATATAAGCGGTTCGGGTCTACATTTACATTTTGATATAAATTTTATTCAAACCGAGTCGTCATGTATATTATCTTTTTAATTCTATCTACCATGATGTGATGGTTTTCAAAGTATATATCATTACAATATGTTTATTTTAACTAACTTTGGATAAAGCTTTTTATTTAAAATCGTGTCGTCACGAATCACATTGTTTTTTTAAGTTTTGTATATAACGTTGCGACATATTTATTTCTAGCTAGGGTTGCAACATACTAAATATTAACTACACTTTAACATATATTTTATTTAAATATAAGCTATGGTAAAGTACGACCAAATTTCACTAGTTATATTGTATATTATTTACATATGTCGGTGTCTATAGTTTAGATTAATCATTTCATAGGTTGACCACTATAAATTCAATTGTTTCACAAATTGGACACCGCTCCAATTTGAGTCACTCTAAAAAAGAATAGCACCAATGGTACTGGAAGAAGGGAGGGTCATAAGAATGCTGATTAACAGAATGGTACAACTTTATCAAAAAATTAGGCATATTGGAGGAAATACATAGTTGTCTTGCAGAGTAAAAGAGTTTTACGATGGGTTTAGTTCTTCCAACAAAGACATCAACAATCTACAACCTCAGGTTGTATACATTACTGGTCATTACCTTCAAAGAATTGAAGTCTATTTGAAAGCTCATGCTCTGTGTCATACACATACATCTGCAAGAACCTGAGTTTCTTGTTAGGAGGAGGACATAGTGTTCCAATCCAATGACACACTTGGCCCTCGACTCTAAAAATGTAAGACGTTGAACCTGAGTTAATCGAATTATCAATATGCGCTCCAAAAGAAGTCATAGAAAATATAGAGTTATAAGCACGAATGTTTTCTAGAAAATCGATCTACGATAGAGTTCCTTAATAACTACAGGAGGATCTTGGGGAATCTGTAAACGAATGCGACCATTTCTACAACATTGATTATATTATAACCTCCTGTTTGACGCTACGTTACCGACACATTCAGCTGGCCAGAAGCGAGCACCACAAAACTCACACACACACACTTGCAATCCCAGCAATCATGATAGCTTACAAAAGTCGTCGATGGACGGTCAGTGGCTGAACAGAAGAAATGTCAGTAGGTGCACGCGAAACCTCATCACTAAACACACTATTGTTTTCATTGTGACTATGTAAAGCTAGCCAAGAAGCCTGTTGCCGCTTCTGTCTAACAGGTACATAACCCATCACAGAATCTACATCAGGTACATCATTAGAGTTGCCCGATGCAGGTGCAATTTGTTTTCTCTTATTAGCACGAGATTGATGTGACATTGTCAGTCAAATCTAATAGTTGGTATTAACTATATACCCAAACTTTAATGACCATAACACTAACCACAATACAAAATCTTAAATAAAAAGTTCATATGAAATTAGACAAACTTGACACTAACTAATGAGTTCCAACACTTACTACCAATTCAAAAGGTCCTGACAACATCCACCTGTAAGACAAGAGAAAAATAACGGTGAGGCTTCAATAAAAGGGTAAAACACACTACTAACCGCATGAGACCAACCGTTTCGGGAACATACTAAATAGCAACCTATAATAGACCACAATGAAAGATGAAAAATGGAAAAAATAGCTACCACAATGATAAAATAATAGGTCTAACCTTAACCTAAACTTCACAGTAACAAAAATAACACACAAAAGAACCAAAATGGTATCTTTTCTCAAAAATCCCTTCTTTAGATTATTATGTTACTTGCTTCGATCATCGAACTTCAACTATCATATTAGCTCATTGTTGGAAATGCATTTTTACCATTTAAAATGTAAACATTGATCAACCTAACAATTATATCCTAAGAACAGTGGTTTTAGAAAAGACAAACAAGAAACATTCATAAATAAATAAACAAAACCCATAACAAAATGAATTCCAAAACTGGTGATGAAAGATCGACCGCTCAAAGAAGCCAATTTTGAATATGCAACCTGTTATCACTTAAAGTTACAAGAGCATGTTAAACTGTAAGCAAAAAATTGCAAGTTATGGAAAACGGCTCAGAACAACTACAACACCACAAAACACAACAATAAAATCAATCGGGAAAACCGGCATGCAAGACATCAAGAAGAACAAAAAACCAAAATTTGCACATAATTAAACACTAAGAACAAAAATGCAAGTGAAAGAACAACATTCAGAACAATATTTACACCACAAAACACAACGAAATCAACCGGCAAGACCGACATGCAAGACATCAAGATTAACGAAAAACCAAAATGGCACAAGAAGGAACAACATGCAATATGGAACACAAGCGACAACCCACAAGCAACAAAATACCAAAAAAAACAAACATACTCGACCAGCCATGGAATCGAATAGAAGAAACTAGGTGGAAGGAAGCAACATAGATAAAGGAAATGTAAAAGAACGCCTCTTTATAAAGCCAATACCAAAACAATAAGGCTTACGTGTGCCTACAATACGGTTAACAGCTGTCCCACTATAAAATAAAATTACTGTAGACACAAAGCAACTTTAGAATATTAAAAAGCAACAACTGTTGCTACGGTTCATTTTATCAAATTAGGATTTTTGTCATGAATCTTTGTGGTTTCTTATTTTAGTCCTAATACTTTATATGAGTTTTTACTTTTGGCCTCATTATATATATTCATGTGTTTTCTTTTTTTCTTTTACAGTATATACATTGCTATTTCTTTGTTGGCGCCTCTTCTTCTCTCTCCTATCATTTTGTCTCTCCCACCTGTAATTTCATTGTGGTGCAATTCGTGTTCGTTCCCAATGATTTGTCTAACACTATTGACCTCCATTACTAGCCTCTTCTTTGTCGGTTTCTTGCGTTTCTTTTTTGTTGGATTGCGATTTGGTCATTTGTCGAGGATATAATCGGATCCTTTGGCTGATTGTTGTTGTTTTTGTCGAATTTAGTTTTTTCTTATTGTTTTTCATGTTCCATCCTCTTTTGTATTAATCTACGTTACGACGTAATTTATAGTTCGAAAATAATTCGGGTCGATTGTAGTATATACTTTACCACGCCGCATACGATGCCGCCGCAACGCGCGACGGGTATAAAGCTAGTTTTATATAATATATGAAAAGTTCCTAACAATTTTCTATCGTTATTAGCCTGTTAAAGAAACTTATATAGTATTATTGTTATTATGTTATTATTATTATTATTATTTACCGCCAATAAAACAATAAAAAATTTCGCCTTTTGTAAGCCTCAAATAGCCGATGGTCTACAAATCCTCATCTTTTTCATTCAGCATACAGAACCCAAACCGACCCATCAGAAACACACACACAAAAAACCCACGAAAACACACACACACACACACACACACACACACACACATCTTCATCTTCCACCTGGGTTTAGGGTTTCCAAAATAATAATCTGATTGATCTCAATCATCATTAAACAATGTCTCAAAGTGGAAAATTAATGCCCAATCTCGACCAAAACAGTACAAAGATCCTTAATCTCACTGTCCTTCAGAGGATGGATCCTTACATCGAGGAGATCTTAATCACCGCCGCTCATGTCACCTTCTATGAATTCAACGTCGACCTCAATCAATGGGTTAGCGGTTCTACCTCTCTCTTATCTCAATTTTGATTTACCGATAGTTGATTGTAGTTAATTATGTTCCCAATTTTAAATCTTTAGATTTTTAGGATAGTTTGGATGTAATTCTTTTTTTATATGTGATTAACTTATTGCGCTGAGGTGATTTGGTTTACGTTTTCCCTTATTGTAACTGTGTTTGAATATTTGAATCTGGAGACCACGGAGTGAAGTGTTCTAGACGTAATCTTCTTTATTAGGGTCATGGAATTGTTAACTAAATTTTTTTTTGAAAAGAGTAGTGTTAGATATAGGTGTACCAACATATAGTTTTAATCTTTCAATTAATTTGGGAATTGGGATTGATGATGAACAGAGGAGTTTGAGGTGTTGTAATTTGTAAAAATGAGAAGTGATTGCGTATCAATCTCGTATTAAGGATCAGCAGATCCGGATGAGATGTGGGGATATTATTGAAGCTTTCACAACTCTATTGTGGAGTATGTGACTTTGCATAGACAATGTTTTCGTCAAGTTTGCCATTCTAACTTTTATATTGCAAGATCCTTTAATTTTTTGAGCTAAATTAGGACCTTGAATTGTTTTTTAGTTAAAATTGTTTTAATAAGTTTAATGCCAATCCAACACGATTTGTGTGAGCTACTAAAGTTTTTGACTTCAGAAAATCAATGTTTGTGCCTATCACTTTGCTTTTTGTGCAATATGTTGGTATGCTACCAGCTACCCATGATGACAAAGCTCTTAACCAAAAATGATTTATTGTATTAGAAATACAATTGACAAGCATCTGTACTCAGTTATATAGCTAGATTTGTCATATCACAAATGTAACTTCTAATTCATTCCACATACTTAAAATTCCATATTACAGCTTTACATATTGAATACCTTCTAATATGTAATTATTTTAGAACTAACCCTTAAATTCTATTTATTACAATCCTCAAAATATAATTTGATATTTGAGTAACCCTGAGGTTCTTGTGACATTGATAGCTACGCGTATTGTATCATGTCATAGAGCAAAGACTAACAAATACATCTTTAAAACTGACATTGAAATTTGGATGATATTAAAGCTATAGAGAGAAGTTTTGGTTAGAATGATATTTCATATTCCTGCATACACATCTGAAATTTGAATCTAAACCAAGTTCATAAAAGATACTTTGGAACTATATCATGAAAGGGTTATGTTGTAGCATTTTTTGAGCTTCTTTCTTATCAGTTTTTCCTTTTGTTTCTCAGAGTCGCAAGGATGTTGAAGGGTCTCTTTTTGTGGTCAAGAGGTGGTAGTTAATGCAAATAATATTATCTTAGTTAATTTTTATTTCTCTTATACCAAATGTAATTATCAATGGGCTTAATTTATATTTCTCTTATACCAAATTTATATGGTCAATCTAGAAATAGAAAAAAGTTTGTTAATTAGTTACTTTTCTGTGGAGAATGGTAATTGACTAGTCTAATATATAATCTTCTTCATTGTAATGGCAGGAACACTCAGCCGAGATTCCAATTTATAGTAATGAATCGACGAAATACAGGCAGGCTTCCTTAATTTTTCTTACATTTTTTAGGTTTTCTTCATTGAATAGCACTAATATAAAGTTAAGAAGAAGCATGAAAAACTTCATAGTTGCGCACATTTAGCTAATTAATTTTGGTGAATATTAATTGTCCATCTCGGGTACAAATATGGATTCAGAAAAGTGTTCTAATTTTATGATTTTTGACATATATTTTTTATAATTACCAGAAAACCTTGTGGAGAATCTGTTAGGAGATTTTGAGTTTGAACTTCAAATTCCGTATCTGCTGTACCGAAATGCTTCTCAAGAAGTCAATGGTATTTGGTTCTATAATAAACGTGAGTGTGAGGATGTGGCAAGCCTTTTTACCAGGTACTTAAAATTTGTTAATCTTTTATATGCTAGCTTTGTTTACTTGAATGGATATAATGAATGCATTATATAATATATACACGTGTAAGTAGTGGCTTTTATAGTTTTTAGGATGTGGTAAGATAAGAAAATACATAGTTTATTTGTGTTGAATCGGTGATTTATTTATTAGCTGGTCATAGTTCTCATGAATACTTTTGTATCATGAAATTTCTGAATGCAGTTGCCATTGATAAACTTGTTTCATTATCACTCTTCTTTTTCTACAGGATACTTGGTGCATATTCAAAGGTTCCCTCAAAGCAGAAAATGAACAAAAGGTAGCATGGTATTATGATGTAGCTTCTACATGCAATTTTCTTTTTTACTTCTCCATAATATACACAAAAAACTTGTAAGTGTTTAAGCTGGATTAATAGAGTCATAAAGTAGACAGCTGAAGGGCATAACTTTGATACTTTTATGCTTTCAGAGTTCTCTTTTGAGCTCCATTTTCCTTTACCTATCAGTTGAAGCATAGCATAATTTTTTTTATATGGACTAAGGTTGGCCTGAAGCACTCTTGTCAAAAGAATCTAAAAGTTGATAAATAATTATTGAGTTAAAGAAGATTGCTGGTGATGCATTATTTTAATATTATAATATGTTAATTAAAGATTTAAAAAGGTTAAATCCACCTGTTAGACCTGTTCCTATCTTAACAATCTCTTTAATCTTACCCATTTGACTTAATAGAGATAAATATAACTCGGAACAACCTCCTTTAACTCTCAGTTCTAATTTGATACCTAACTTTGTCATATATTGTGTCCTTTTTTATTTTTTATTTTATGTTTTGTTGTGTAGTGAGTTTGAAGAACTTGAAGCAGTACCTACCTCTGCTGTAATTGAAGGACCACTGGAGCCAGGGTTGACCAGCTCTCGGACTACAGATGTACCTGAAGAGTCTTCATTTGTCAACTTCTTTAGTGTATGTATCTATCCACACTTATTTCTAGTTTCTGTTTTCTGCACATGCAGAGGTTGTGATAATATGTCTTATTTATTAGTGAACTGGGGATGTTTGTATATGTTTTTTGAGAAATGATTATGTTATAAATAAACAACAAGAATTCAATAATCAGTTACGGTAAAGGGGCTGCGAATGATGAGTTTGGATGTGCTTTTGTTATTTTAAGTTGTGATAATCAAATATGGGTTATTGACATAAAAAAATTCACATAATTTTCCATTTTGCAAAAAACAATACTCCCAACTGAATTATCACATACTATAGTTTCCGAACTTGTTTAATTTTACAAATCTGCGAAAAATGACAAATGCCAGATGTTGCAGTTACTTGCACATTCAGTACATACATGGATGCCAGTTGTCTTTTTTTTTGCTAACATGGTTGTTGCATAGACCCTTTTTAATGTTAGCAAAAGAGTCCACATGACATCCACATCAGCAGAAAGGCCTATGTGACATCCACGTATATGTGCAGTGTGAGTAACTGGTATTTTCTTAGGTTTGTATAAATTTAACTAGTTTAGGGACTTTATTATGTCAAAATTTTATTAAGGGACTCATCCATATAGAATGAGAAATAAAGCTAGTTTTTTATAGTATCAAATAATCATATTGCTTAGTGTTTGGATAATTCTGGTTTTTTAGGAATTAAGGATAAATTGACAAAAAAATTACGGGAAAAAAGTTGACACAGTTATGTTAAGTGGGCCAGTAAAAGTCACCTAGGTTATGTTAAATGGGGTACATATGTAATTTTCAGTTTTGTTACAACTGGTTAAAAATGATATATTTGATCCTTATATAAGCAAATATTTGGAAGCTAAATCTATTCATCCAAACAGTAAATTCTGATCACTGCAACTCATGCTATTATATTCAGATATTCAGTCTCAAAACACATTCCACACACACACCCTAAGTGCATTTTCATGTTATATGCTGTCGTGTAAAACTGATTGAAACAAGGTTTCAGTCTGTGATGTATGCATGTGTGCCCACATGGATATTATGTGTGCTTCTTAGTATATGATTAACTTTTTACTTATATTTCTGCAGACTGCTATGAATTTGGGACATAATACTAATAGTACTCCAACTCCAGTTAATTCCATACAACCTTATCATAATTCAACACCAATCCCATTATCTATTCGTGACACACCTTCACCTGTGGTCAACAATCCACCATTGCAGATCCCCTCATCCGCCACGCCAATGCCGCAACATGACAGTGTTGATCAGGTCAACAGCAGCAACCACTTGACCAATCTTATTAAACCTCTTTCTTTCTTTACACCATCTTCTTCTTCTTCTTCCGCTCCATTAATGAGACAGTCCTCAACACCTGTGCCTGTTTCTGCCCTTCAGCCACCACTGAATGTGCAAAGAAGTGTCGGTGTTCCCTTGCTTCAGCCATTCCCGCCACCCACACCACCGGCATCACTCACCCCTACTGCCACTTCTGGCGCATATTATGGACCATTGACCAGAGAAAAAGTCAGAGATGCTTTTGTAATGCTTTCACAGGTATTAAATTCTATTTTACTCCTGTTGATCAGAGGTGCTTTCACAGGTTGGCTGGGTAGGTAACGGGTTAAAACGGGTTGGGGTAAGAAGTGGCTGTTTTAAGGAACCGACTCGATCTAAATTTTTATTGTATGTTGATTTGATTATAAGCAATATTCTAGATTGAGTTTTAAATTTTGCACTAATGCGTCGACAGTATTGAATGCTGACGACCTCTTCTAAATCATCTTGTTGCAAAAGTTAGAATATTATAGTTTTGCAATCGTATTTAATTTTTTGAGAACATTCACATCTATACTCGTTACATCCCTAATATTTGAGAAAAAATATATGGTTTTAATGTGATTTATCTCCATCACATTCTTTAAAATAAAGATCAATTATATTGACTAACTTGTCAATCCTTATTATTACCATCTACTATTCATATCTTATATTTATTCCTTATATTTTTGTGAGTGAAGAAAAGAGAAAAAAACAATAAAAAACGAATAAACAAGAATTATTATATTTATTGAGTTAAATGTAAGGAACGGGATGTGGGAGATTTTAACAAAACGGACAAATTTTATGGACATATGTGTTTTTTAGCTAAATTATGAGGTTAAGGATAAAAAATTAGAATGTGAGTGCTCTAAGGGATTTCTCTTAACTTGTGCCCTAAGGGCACATGTTAAGAAACATTGATTGAAGACAAGTCCTACATACAATGGTAGTTGATATCCTAAGTACCGTTTTTCACCAAGTCTACACTATCTTAATTATAAATAATTTTCTTTTGTGTGGAAGATTTGCCCTCGTCCCACCATCCCCTGACCCTAGACCCTGCCAGTAGCCTTTGTTATGAGTGAGATTTTACTAAGTATGTTTGTTTGTTTATTTAAGTATTTAATTATTTATAAATTTTAAGAAAAGGGACCAGAAAAGCGTTGGCAAACCCATCCTAATCCGTTTGAACCTTTAGTTCTTAAGATCTTGCAAATTTTGGCCCATTTAGACCCGTTTTGATGTGTTTCATCTGCTTTAATGCACAATGGGTGACCACAAACCAATTTTATGTTGTAACTGTGATTTATATCTCTTTTACGATTCTTGTAAAATTGTAATCAATCCCTCTCAAATAATTGAACTCTTCTTTTCATGTGCAGGATAACCAGTTTATCGACATGTTCTACCAAGCTTTATCTAAAGCACACCAGTCATAACATAAAGGAAACTCCCCCAGAAACATTGTGTGTAGATTTTGAAGGTTTTTATGTTGCCTTTGAACCCTTAAGGTTTATTATGGTTGTAATGTTGGAATTTCAAGTTATATCTAAGAAAACATTCCTTTTCTATGTAGCTTTATTATGTCTCATGCTTCTGGTTTGCAAGTGTATTTAAGAAGGTTTTTTAAAATCAAAGCTTGTAGTTGCATGTAGGTTTTGCCAGTTTAAGGTTTATACAATTCTGGTTCAAGTAGTTTAAATAACAATTTGAAACTTGAAACCACCGTTTAAACAATTTTTATTATTTTAATTATTAAGATAAGAAGATGATAGTTGTTACAACCTAATTTTGACACTATACCAAAACATGTCAAGTATTATATTGAAGAAAACAGTCATATTTTCAAAGCTAATATGAAACCATAGACACAAAAAGATGCTTCTCTTTACGTAAATTATAATAAATCTTGCTCAAAAGTCCTATATTATATAAAGAAAATATTTGCTCGGATGGTATTTGAATCTTATTCAAAGATGTCATGGCATTCCCAACCTATCCTCATCTCCATTTCTTCATTAAATAACATAAAAACTTATATTCCCTCCTTTATTTTCATACTTTAATCTCTATATTTTTAGAGAAAACAAACTTATCTTCGATATTTACAGGGTCATTATTCATCTTCAATATCCATTAATTTTTATATTTTATGAGTGGATGTGAGTGAAAGAAGAAAAAAAAATAAAAAAAATAAGTAAGTATTGTTTAATTGAATAAAGATAGATACAATGAATGAGATATGAGAGGCTTTAGAAAATAAGAGATAAATTTAAAAAGTGATGTGCTTTAGTTAAATTATAGGGATGTAGATGGGGATGAAGATTGACTGTATATGCTATTATGTTATAACTAATATGTAGTACTAAAGGTGTAATGCATATAACTTGAAAATTTACAATTTTTTTAACAAAAAGCTTAAAGTAACAGACGATAACTAAGGATGAGAATCATGTTAAATTTGGTGAAGCAAACACGATGTATATATTTACTAATTTGAAGACATCAATTCTACTTCAAACACATTTAAAAGTCAAAAGCATATATGTCCCACTTAACTCAAACACAAAATAATCCCACACATGAGTATAGATCCAAATAGAGTTGTACAATGTCACTCAACTAAAGCCAGCGAATGCAAATTGGTTTGTGGGAGGAGAGATCAACGACTTGTTTGTACAACCAGTTCACTTAGTGTAAACATAACCTATGTCAGGCATTTGTGTTTGGACCAAAGTAAATTTATTTCTCAAGTCTAATCTGACTATTAACGTTATTTCCTCTTTTGTAAAGAAGGGCAAACCTTGCTCACCATATATGATTAAAATTTTATTAGTATAACCTTTTATTAGGTGTTTTTACTCGAGTAATTGATCGCGATACTGGATCTTACTGTATTGTTTAGATCAAATACAATTAATTTTTCCACAAACAATATAAAGCATTGTAGTGGTAATCTCACTCTTTCCACACTATCTTAATATATGTGCGCTTCGACAACCAAGACTCCCAACTGATTTCCCCTTTGCGTCCTCACATAGGGAGAGACGGTGTTCTCTCTCCTTTCACAATACTACATCATCCTTCTTTTCATGTTTTTATCACCACTCAATCCGAGGCAAACCCTTTCATCGGAAGGGACCTGTCACCTACTAACTTAATTGCTCTCTACTCCACTTCCACTCTCATTAAATTACACACATCTACATGATAAGCCTATCATTGATATAGGCTTCAAGTAGCTCTTCTTTAAAATTAAACGACAGTGTTTGACTAAATATACTTCATATTACTCAATATACCTCTTATTGCTTTTATTAATTTTATTTATATTTAATTAAATGCATGTATGATTGTATTCGACCACATAAAAAGCTACTTAGAGCATTCACAGTGGGTTCTCTAACCCCATCCACATATTTACACTAAAAACACTATTTTTTACTATCTATTTCAATTTAATACTTTTTAATATATTTATCATTATATTTTCTCTCTCTTTTACTCACAACCACTTTTAAAATATTAAAAAAATTATGGGGGTTGTACCATGATTTTCCATATTCCCCAAATATGGGGAATCATGGTAATACCCCATAAATATTCTCTCTCATTCACTCACAACCACTAACACCCATTCCTCATAATATAGAGCACACACTCACATCAAAAATAAAAAACCCACTCATATGCTCGTTTTCATTGTTAAAAATTACTAAATGATGTTGTGACAATAGGTTATGTTCAATAAAAATACGGAATCCATCACCCGACCCGACCCGATAACCTGCTTTTTGTTTTCTCATTTCCGACTCTATCCACACCAGTATCCATCATTCTCACCTTCTTCAACACCACAAGCTTTATTCCCACCGACGTGGCTCTTCGCCGTACGCTCCTCCGCCGATCACCTCCTTTCCTTTATCCTCCTTCTTCCATCTGTCCGACGGAACCCTAACCACCGCCTAAAACCATCGTTCTCCGGCGAAACATCCCTATATTATAATAATAATAATAATAATTATTATTATTATTATACAACAATGACCATTTCTCAACCGCACGCGCTTCCAAGTGTTTGTTGCCCTCGTTCTAATCCCCTAACGAAGTAAGTAGTTTATATCACTCAGTTGAGTGATTATCTCTTTGTGTTTACACTATGTGCAGCTGTTTGATTGTAATTGTTTGTTTCTCTTATCCAATTTCGTTTGGTTGGTTGATAGTTTAATAGAAATCTGAAGCAATTGAATTGTTTACTAAGTGCTTAAGCTTGAATTGTTATTTTTCGTAAGTTAGACACTAGTCGTTGGATTGTTGGATCATGGAAGTGTTTTCTAATCTCCTAACGAAGGAAGTAGTTTATCTCATTCAGTTGAGGTATTGGTTCTTTGTTTTTTACACTTTGCACAGCTGTTTGATTGTAATTGTTTGTTTCGATTTTCCAATTTTGTTCATTAGTTGATAAATTAGGGGATTTTGAGCAATTGAATTGGTTGTAGTAAATGCTTTTGATGTGAACTTAAAGTGCTTGAACATGAATTATTATTATTTGTTAGTTAGACACTAGTCGTTGGATTGTTGGATCATGGAAGTGTTTTCTGGGTGGCTTTTTGTTTGGTAAGGGTTAAGTAAGCTTTGCTAGCTATATTTGGTTATAATTTCATCAATAGAACCTTTTATTAGGTGTTTATAGTTGATTAGTTAATAATTTAATGGATATTTGGAGCAATTGAATTGTTTACTAAATGATTTTGATGTGAACTTAAAGTGCTTAAAGTTGAATTGTTAGTTTCATAAGTCAGACACTAGTCGTTGGATTGTTGGATCATGGAAATGTTTACTGGGTAGCTTTTTGTTTGGTTACGGTTAAGTAAATCTTTCTAGCTATATTTGATTATAATTTCATTAAAAGAACATTTTATTAGGTGTTTTTACTTGAGCAATTGATAGTGGTATTGGATCCTACCATATTGTCTGGGATCAGATAAAGTCAGTGGAATTGAATGTCAAAAAGATAAGGCTCTTAAATCATGATTATCTTTGTTGAGTATTGCAGTCACCGAAATATATTTCAAATAGAGTTAGTGTTGTGATATTATAAAGAGAAACATTAACTTTCTAAATTCTGATATTGCATACATGATGCAGATATCTGAATCCATGGATTTCAGTTAAACATTCCAGAACTTGTTTTTTTCACAAGAAGGTTTATTCAAGGAAAAGATTCCGGATAAGTATTTGTTTATTAGAAGATGGGACTCTCGCTCTCAATTCCACATCAGTAGATTCTCAAGCATCCTGTTCGATCTATTACAAGTCAAGAAGAGCAAGGCATGTTTTGCTGTTTGCTTCTGCTGATGATGGTGTAACAGTCAATGGCAGTTCTCAGGTAAGTACTAGTGGGGATGTTGAAGAAATGAGGGTCAAGATTGATGGGTCGTTGCAAAATGAAGAATATAATAGCGCACTTATACAATCATTGCATGATGCTGCGAGGGTATTTGAGCTGGCTATTAAAGAGCAGAGCTCTGCATCCAAGTTATCATGGTTCTCAACTGCCTGGCTTGGTATAGACCAAAATGCTTGGGTGAAGGCCTTATCTTATCAGGTTGGTTCCGAATATTTTTATGATCTTTTGCACATCATGTTCTAGCGAGACAAATTAATATTTGTATAAATGAACGCATGTGCATTTTTTGACATGTTTTCAGATCTGCTTATGATGCTTATGTCAGTCTTATGTTCTTATGGCATGTTTTTTCCCGTATCCAGTCAAACATTACTGTTTTCGACTTGTAGTGCATATATTCTATGTGAGTTCTGATTTTGAACATGGCATATTAGGTATAAGTGGATCATCTATTTGTTATATCCAAATTTTGAATCAGAATTGGCCTTATATTTTCTTTTGTACTCTGTAAAAGATGTAGACGTTAACATCATAAGACCACCATTTGTAATGAATCGCCATCCAATTAATTGTGGAATTTTCATACATGAAGGTAGGAAGTTCACTCAAAGGGTCAATAGAGAAGTAACATAAATACAATGTAATAGATTAATGAGTTTTTGATATCTGGATGGAACCAACTAATTTAAAGAGTACTGTGTTACTGAAAATACTTATGATGATACCAAAATGAAAACTACAGTTGCAGACAGTTTTCTGTGTTCTGGGGCTTCTGAGAGCAGGGAGACATTCCTCTGTAGTTTATTGAAGTATCTTAAACCTGTCAACTTTCGTGACCTGGGGTTAACTTGGATTGTGGAACCTATTAAACATGAGGTTGAAATTCTTGTGTACAGAGACTAACCTTCCATACCTGTAGGAGCTATGGTGTACTGGATCAGCCTTTATTATAACTTTTTAGTAGAAAAAAAACACTTCACATATTATACATATAGGCTTTCACTGTTCTGAATGTGTGCTTATTGTCAAGTGTGCGGTCTGATTGAAAATGTTGCAGAAAATGTTGCAACATTCTATTAGGACATTTTAGTTGCCAGACAAACAAACCACCGCTACTAGGAGGGAGTTTGAGCGTAGGCCACTGCCCTAATCCGAGATTAATTATTGCTATTTTCTTTTGCTATCTATATTCCCATAGTCATATTTTCTTTTTTGTTTTCTTTGTGATTTACCCAACATGTGTACCATATGATGAAAAATGTAAAGATGTGGTTAGCAAAAGAAATCTACTATCCGTCATGAAAGAGCATTATCACTACTAAAATCCATATTCATGAAAAGAATGAAAACGCGTTTTCAACTAATAAAGTGGAGAAAAATTCTATCAGAACATGAAAGCAATCATATATTATAATCTTCCAAATTGACAATTATAATCTATTGGCTGTCATGCTCATTTATGATATACCTCATGGGTTCTATTAACTTATGAGACAAAGCTAATAACTTCTAATAACTTCAGGCATCAGTGTATTCATTACTGTTAGCAGCATGTGAGATATCATCTCGTGGTGACAGAAGAGACCGAGACATCAATGTTTTTGTTCAAAGGAGGTATGCATATTGAGTAATTTTTTATTATGTCATTTCATGTCTCCTGTCTGCATGAAGAAATAAAAGATATAACCATCATAATTTTGTTGCATATAAAATTCAATAAAGATGTCTGTGTGTAAGTTCAGTATTACACTCTGCATTTATCAAACCATGGAAGTCAGAAATTACATGATAGATGGGGAAGTCTTTTGTCAATGGATGTCATCGGTAATTGTATTCACCTAAAATAGCAACCAGAATGAGTGGCATTGGTGAGCCAGCTATCATGAGTACTTTCTACTGGGAATATTTATTAAGCTATTGCAACATGTAACATAATAATTCTTTTTATTCCTCTTGTTCCCTCTTCTTTCTGCAGTTTGTTAATCTTACTTTTTAAAACAACATTCTTTATTTTATTTGGGAAAAGTCGATTCTCAGAAAGTGTATGTGTTGTGCGTATTATATTCTGTTTATCATTAGTATTTCCAAGTCTGTCTTACTTGAATCTAAATTTAACTTTTATGCAGTCTGTCACGGCATTCTGCTCCCTTGGAAAGTGTAATCCGAGATGCATTATCAGACAAGCAGCCAGAGCTTTATGACTGGTTTTGGTCGGAGCAAGTGCCGTCTGTAGTGTCCAGTTTTGTCAATTATTTTGAGAAAGAGCAACGATTTGCTGCTGCTACTGGAGTGTAAGTAGTTACCTCAAATATGCAGTGTACTTTTCAGTTTTACATTAGAGGTAGCAAGATATGTGGGTTGGGTAATGACCAGAAAGGTTACTTCCTTAGTATGAGTCAAAATGAGCTGGTCAGGTTAGGTTGGCCTTCAACAACTTTTTATATCTTTCGACTTTTAAGACTATTGTTACGAAAAATTCTCTTATTAATATTTAATTTTCTGAACGATTCAAAGAGTTGTATGCCTTAAAAAACACTTTGGGCAATTTTCGAACCCTTCAACCCCTTTCCTTTTTTGGTTAAATTCGGATTCAACCATTTGAGATAAACGATAACAAAATTGAGCCATTCACAAGTAAATAGGTCGTAATTACCATCTCTATCTTACATCACACTAGCTTGCTCCTTTCTCCAGGCTTCGAAAAGGCACGTCCTTAAGTACAGGGGATGCAAGTGACAAATCTTTGCTCCTGTTTGCTCTGAGTTGCATTGCTGCAATAACAAAACTGGGCCCTACGAAAGTTGCTTGCACACAATTCTACTCTGCTCTTCCTGAGTTAACTGGTAGATTGATGGGCATGCTGGTTGAATTTGTTCCTATACGCACAGCTTACAATTCTATTAAGGAAATTGGTCTGCGCAGAGAATTTTTGGTCCACTTTGGACCTCGAGCTGCAGCATGTAGAGTGAAAGATGATCAAGGCACTGAAGAAGTTCTATTTTGGATTAGTCTTGTACAAAATCAGTTACAATGGGCTATTGATAGAGAGAGAATATGGTCAAGACTGACAACCTGTGAAAGTATTGAGGTAAAACCAAAAAACACCTAGGGTTTTATATTGCTACAGAACTATACAACTTAAAGAAAAGTTCATGCTATTTGTTATTCCTTTGTCCATCTCATAACTTGTGGTGGTTATATATTTGTATTTTGTAAGCTACTATTTAAAATGTTATCCCTTTGTTTTAAGCCATTTTCCAGCATGAATATCAACATTAGTTATGTTATATAACTTAACTTGATTATTATGCCTGCAGGTCTTAGATAAAGATTTGACTATTTTTGGATTCTTCATTGCTTTGGGAAGGAGGACCCAGTCATTTCTCTCTGCAAATAACTTTGAGGAAGTGCCTAAACCCATTGAAGGTTTGATTAGGTAAACTTTTCAGATGACAAATTTGAATTTGCAAAATCTGAATCTACATCTGATTATTTGATGTCTTCAATGTAGGTATCTTATTGGTGGCAGTGTGCTATACTATCCTCAGCTTTCATCAATCAGCTCTTATCAGCTGTATGTGGAGGTTAGCATGTTTGGATTAATATATTATGTACCAAGTTAAATTTGCAAACTTTCTTGAATTTGAAAACATGCTATAGGTTGTATGTGAAGAATTGGATTGGCTTCCATTCTATCCTGGAAACATTGATACTCAAAAAGGCTTGCATGGCCATAAAAGTAACAAAGGTCCTCCGAATGAGGAAGCCATCCCTGTTGTTTTAGATGTCTGTTCACACTGGATTCAGAGCTTTATTAAATATAGTAAATGGCTTGAGAACCCTTCAAATGTAAAGGCTGCAAGATTCCTTTCTAGAGGGTATGTTATCAATTTCATGAAGAATTTAAATAAATTTGGGCTCTTAATAGGTTTATTAAGTCATTTTATTTTTCTTATTTCAGGCATAAGATCTTACAGGAGTCTATGGAAGAATTAGGCCTACCCAAGTAAGTAGAATGTCATATGTCTAATCTATGCTCTATGTCCATGAATAATTACAATTTTGTGGTGATTTTAAATCATATCACCTGGGTAGGCTACTAGGCAGTATTTTATCTGTGAGAACTTGATAAGAGACAAACTATCCTGTTCTATTTAGTTAATGTTCAAACCACGTATATATATCGACATAGGAAACCAATTCTAATTAAAATCTAATTCCATTTCTGTTGTAGTCTAATTTTATATCATGATAATTATTTAGTAAAAACACCTTTACTAGTACTTATTTAGAAAAAACTACTTGACTAATGTATCTAAAACAATTTAATGATAAAAACACTAATAACTAGGAAAATGAACTCCAATGCTATATTATAAATATACAAAACATTTTACGTTTAGATTTTTTCCATACTTTAAAGACCCATCAGTTACAGGATGTGAAAATGTTAACGCAGGAAATTGATGATTGAAAGCAGCACCACAAATAGTTTTGAGGTTACTAGTTCAGGAGGTTATGCTCCACTCAAAAAAGAACTAGATTCTTTTGACAAGGTATCTTCCTCTTCACTAAATCAAGTTAGAGTTTTCAGTTTTATATTTTGATAGTTGGGAAGAAAGATGATCTCAGTACATGGGCCCAAATATTTCATATCTCACAAAGTAACTAACAGAAACTAGATGACACTGATTTAGATTCCTAAGCAGTTACCAAGACTATTCACTCAAATTTATGGGGAGGAAGGACCATTATTCTTATATATATGGGATCAAATATGAATTTAAATATACATAAGAATCATAAAAACTAATCTGGGCCACATACTTCTAATGCAAAGGTGGGATTAGATTTCAAATGCTTCTAATTTTCCTTGAGATGCTTCAAATTCCATACCTGCATTTCAACTATGTGGCCCATAGTTTTACGGCTTACTTATTTAAGTATTTATTGGAACGCTCCTCTCTCTCCATCTATATATATATATATATATATATATATGTATATTATAATATATATATATATATATATATATATATGTATATATATATATATATATATATATATATATATATATATATATATATATATATATAAAGGCTTGTTATCGTGTGAAGATTCTTGTGCATCAAATTCAAAGCTCATTTTTATATTTTCTTTGATTGTTTTTGAAAACACAAGGTGAAAAGGTCACAAAAAAATACGAAAATTGTGGGGGTGAAAAATATAAAGAAAAAACATTTTAAAATTATGTTACTTTTTCTTTTTTGCATCAATTTTCCAGAAATGATGCATAGAAGGTAACAAAAAAAAAATGAAATTGTGCATCATAATGGAAGATCATTTTTTCTTTAAATTTTTGTTTAATATTTATTGGGAAGTAAAGGCCAACCAAGGATTGTAAAAGAGTGGGAATTGGAAAAGGACCAAAAAATATTTATTTTATGCACTTCCTCAACTTATCATGAATTTAAGCCTTCTTAGATTATTATAACTATGTATTAATATTGTGCTTGTGTGTTTGTTAAAGCTAATATTAAATTCTTTCTGGAAATGTGTTGATCCCTGTTTATCTTTTAAATCGAAGATTTGGTGCATATCAAAGTAATTTCCAAGGAGTTCTTTAGGTCACTGACATATGTTTTTTCTCTCTCCTGATCTCTATCTTTCTTCCGTATTCCATTTTACATTCTGTATGGCCAAAAATTTCATGTTCTAGTCTTATGTATATGGAAAATATTGTGTATTTGTATCTTGTTGTGATGACATCTGGATGGTATTTTATTAGGCATTAGAGAGTGTTGATGAAGCCCTTATAAGGCTTGAGGAATTACTTCAAGAGTTGCATGTATCCAGCTCCAGTTCTGGAAAAGAGCATCTAAAAGCTGCTTGCTCTGACCTTGAGAAAATAAGGAAACTGAAAAAAGAGGCTGAATTTCTCGAGGCATCTTTTAGAGCCAAGGCTGATTCGCTTCAGCAGGTATATATAATTATATAATATAGACATATATTACATAACAATAACAATCTACTTTTGTTATTATATTGCCTTGTGATGCTAAACTACACTAGGAAAAATGAAAATTAACATCCTTACAGCTTCGTTACAAAGTAATATATGCATAGTTGGCTTGACTTACTGAAAACCTGTATGCCTTCTTTTGATTAATAGAGTGCTCCAAAATTTGCAAGTTACAAATTGGTGAAATAATTGTATAAAAAGTACTAGTCAAATATAAGGTGGTCAAATAGATAGTTTTCAACAATTGCAAGACTCAGAACTGCTACTAAATATTGGACTAATAACCTTCACAATCAGGATGGGCCAAACTTGCTTCATCAAATCAGTTTAGTAATTGGGGCGTAACTGGTCCTTTTTTGCATTATTATGGACATGGATATTACTTTTCAGCAAATTGAATTATTTTTCTTTCAGTATTTTCTCTTGAGAAGCCAGATCCATTACTTAGATTCTTACATGTTACCATCTTGTATTAATTATTTTGTGGTAACATTAACTCAATATTATATTCGAATCAAGATTTTAGTATACTCCATATTTCTTACCACAGACCAATGGCTAAAACCATTTATGCAAATTTTCTCTGTATATTCGCTTGTTTGTATCTAGGGAGACGATGATGGTCTTTCAGAGTCTTCTATTAGGAACAAGAGACAATCTGTTGGCAAAAAAACTGATAGTTCTAGTATAGACATGGATACATCCAGCAGGTATTATCAATCACCAAAACTAAGAGCACAAAAACTATTGTTCATCCTAATTTTATTATTTTTTTCTTCTTTCTTATGCTCTATAGTAAACCTAATGGCTTATGGAGCTTTTTGATACGTCGTCCAAGCCCAACTCCTGACCTCCAATCAGAAAGTTCCTACCAAAATGTATGCCTCAGAATTACATCTATGATGATCTATTTTTAGTTTATTTTTGCATAAAATACTAACATACTTTTTACTTGTCCCAATTTAGTGGTTGTACTTTTTGTGTACATATGAGTCATTAAAAGATGGCTTTGGGTCCATTTGGGTCATTTTGTAATAAAAAAAGTTGGTTATAAAAGGGCACCACTTTAATATCAGAATGTTCAGTTATGTGTTATTTTCTTTACATTAAGTTCAGATTATGTGTTACAGAATGACCAAAAAGGGACACAAATACCATTTCTTTTACTGACTTGAGTACAAAACAAAACAATGATTAAAACGTGACAATTGAAAAGTATGTTGGCGTTTTATGCAAAAAGTCCTTATTTGTACTCGTATACATGTTTGTCTTGTGTAGGTTAGTGTCTTTGATCAATTGTAGTTCTCTAAGTTCAGATTTTGTAAAGAAAGCTAAGGATTGTTAAATGAGTAATTAATGAAAAGGTCGTTCCTTTGGACAATTGGTGATATATGCCTATATGTTTTCTAAAGTATCTGTTAGCAATGTCTCCTAATTATTTCTGGGTCTTGTTTATTATTTGCCAGGAATATGTGTCTGACATGTTTTACTTACATGGATATATGTCCAAACATATTTTTTTTTCTTTCTCATATTCTTGTTTCCAAACTTAATTTTGGCTCTCTAATCAAGTTTGGACAAGGCTGACGATGTTATATATTGAAACACACAATGTATAAAAGCTGCAAGTTGGTATTAATCATTTTTGTGCAGGATGATACAGGTGTATTGGAATCAGATGAAATCCAGCGCTTTGCGTTATTAAGAAATGAGCTGATAGAACTTGAAAGGCGAGTTGAAAGAAGTGCAAAATACTCCGAGAGTGAAGAGGTTCTCATGTTAACTAAAACCATTCTGTCAGTTATTTATTATCTTCTACTTCAAGTGCAACCCACCTACTCACACAAAAAATACTAAGAATTCATAAATCCTCCACGAATATGGTCCAAGGGAGGAGGGGGCTTGGAATTAGTTATTGCTAAATCATATGACATAGAGGTGGTAAGACATACGGGTCAGGCGATTTTGGTAACGGATCAAAATGTGTTCATATCAAAATGCATGACCTTTATATTCATGTCAAAACGGGTTGGCTGACTCAAAATACTTTTTGGTCCCTTTTTAGGTTTTTTAAGTAGTTACTGTATTTAAAATGATTACAATACTATAGTTTCAATCAAACTCTATTTTGTTTTAGATAAAACTATTAGGTGGTTGTATATATGGCATGTTAGTGACTTTTGACCCTTTGAACCATTTTGAACAATTTTGTTTCTAGTTAGTTTTTTGTATGCAACTGTTTGACCCGTTATCATCAAGTATAACCATAATTAATATGTTCTCATATTAATAACTAGATATGGCCACCTTTATTCCGTTCATATAGTTACCGGTCACTGCAAATAAATTGATATGATGTGAGGTTTTCATTTTTAATGGATTCTTATTTATTTAATATTTATGCTGCTTTCTTTCCTGTTCCTGAATCAGTTGAAGGGTTCTTTTTGTTTTTCTACTTTTTTCACAATGATATCAATGTTTTTGTCTCCCTAGTATCTTCATTATGAATCTGATGGCTATAATTGTATGCTTCCCTGTATTTTGTGTATAGGAGGATATCAAAATGGCTGTTATTCCTGCTAATTATTCTAAAGATGCTGAAGGGGTTCAATTGGTTAAGGTGCAGGAGAAAGAGGATATCATAGGAAGGTCTATAAGCAAATTTAAAGGAACAACCACGGTAAATTCTTCTCCTGAGTCTCATAATTTTAATCTTATATGATTATTTGTTGTAGGGGGAAATTTCGACCCGCTTACTTATGTATGGGTTGATTTGGGCTTAAGTTTATTTTGACAGTGTCAAATTAAATTATTTAAGGGTTAAATTGTTTGAAAGTTACCCAGTGGCGTGTTATTCAAGTTTTGAATTATTATTGTAATAATATTGGCTTTTCTAATCATAATGAACACAAATTGACTAATTATATACACAACTAGAAATGTACAAAAATGTTAGCAGGTCAATCAGCCCTGGAATTTATTAATCATTGCTTAAAGTAGTCAGTTATTCAGTTTAACATATTACACAACTCTTCTGACCTGCCTATGTTCCCACTTCTGATTATGCTCCACTTCTTTGCATACAATTTGTTTGATAAATATTACAAAGTGTGACATCCTATTAAAACCTGTGTTGCTTCCTCTTTTATGTTGATTAGATTTCACTCTTGTTGAAATGACAGTAGTGCCCTACATGCGATTATTGTGTTGCCAACCAAGTGAAACATCTTTTAAATAGCAGTTGAAAGACAAAGAATTGTGTTACCATAGAGGTGGCAATTTTGGCCCATTTGCATATGTGTGGGTCGATCCAGATCATGTATTATCTCTAATGAGTCAAAAAGAGTTGGGTATGAAAAAATAGCTAAAAAGGAAACGGGTTTTGGCATTTTGAAAGATGCCCAGTCGCTTAAAGTGTATATTGAATGCAAAAAAGGATAGAATTTTTGTAAATTGTATTTGACACACTACTCGTTTACTAAAGTCATGATAAAAGGTGTCAGCTCATGTAACCCCTTTTAACCCATTACCAAACCCACCTATTTTGCTACCTTTAGTCTGTACATCTATTTCAACTCTGCAAACATTTAATGTTAAAAAAAGTTTCTTGATTACAAATTTACAATTATATTTCCTTTGTCAACTCTCGAAATGCTTGGTGGCTGATGATTTTATCCGCAAGCAGGATGTGTTGCAGGGTACTCAACTTCTAGCCATAGATGTTGCTGCAGCTACAGGATTGCTTAGAAGGATCATTATAGGGGATGAATTGACCGACAAAGAAAAGCAAGCTCTTAAAAGAACTTTAACTGATTTGGCATCAGTAATTCCAATTGGCTTTCTCATGCTGCTACCTGTGAGTTCCACTATCCTTCTGTTAAAATAGAGGAGGCAGTCTTGACCCACTTACTTTTGGGTCAACCTTGCTCGGCCCATTTCAACCAATACAAAAAGTTACATGTTTCGACCCAAGCCTGTTTTGACCTGTTGCTTAGCCTAACCTCTCATTTTCCACCAATCTTTTTCTAATATTCACCTGACATATAATGTGTCATGTAGGTCACTGCAGTTGGGCATGCAGCAATGTTGGCTGCAATTCAGCGATACGTTCCGTCACTGGTGATTGCTTCATATCTGGCTTAAATTTCCTTTTATTTTTCTTGCACAAAAGTGTTATATTTTTAATCTCATTTGCTTTTTTTAAAGATACCATCCACCTATGGACCTGAAAGACTGGACCTATTAAGGCAGCTTGAAAAGGTCAAAGAAATGGAGACCACAGAACCGAACCCCCCAGAGTCAGCTGATTGAACATAGCCTGAAGAAATCTCTAACAATCACACTACTGATTATATTCATACATGGAAAATTATCAAGTACTTCATTTTTTATCTGATTCCGTTGGATATCAGGTGAGTATAAACTTGATTTGTAAATTCAGAGGTGGCAATTTCTAGCTGTTTCTTTTTAGTGGACCTATTTGTTTATGTTAGACGGTTCAAGGGGGCTAAGCTAAATAATTTGACAAAAAAAAAACGGGTCAAATAGGACGAATGGTCAAACGGACTGAAAGTCCTCCGAAGTGTATCCAGATGCATAAAGCCTTAGAATAAAAAAGTTAGATAATGTGTTTGTGGGTTGGTCGAACCTGATCCAACTCGTTCTGACCTGCATCTTAATTTACCCTTTTGAAAATTTTAATATGATCTTGGATATTGAATGTGATGGATACGTATGTGATTATATCTCCATTGACTGAGTATATATACGCTCTGATGATTTTAAAACTAACCTTTTTGTGCAGTTCGGATATGTTCTGCAACATATGCATATGGTTCAGCTTTCGGGTTTGTTGCAGTCTTTCTAGTGGTCCGTAGTTGGCTTCAACAATGTTATGTACATGTATCTTTATATGAAATGGTGACTTGTAATGCATTTGTTAATAGCTACTCGAGCAAATATTTTAAACTTCTGTTGAAAAAGATTAAAGGTTATTATGCAACGGCTCTTTTTTTGTACCATTGCCAACGTTAAATTAGTGTGGTCAGGGCCGACAGGGAGGGTAGGGCCGGCTTAAGCTTTTCGGAGGCCTAAGCAGATATTAAAATTGGGGCCTTTTCACAGATTCATGGTCTGTTAAAATAGGCAATAGCAATAAATGTAAAACCGAGTAGAAACAAGAGCCTAAATCACAAACTAAGTTAGCCTAAATTGCAAATCACCTGATAAACAACACCTAATTACACTGCTAAATATCCACAGCTAATAAACACCGAATCAATAAACCAATTAACACTTTAACATATTATAAGTTGTAACATCAAGTTAGTAATAAATCAGGAATAAATTTAGTAACTAATTAGTGACATTTAATAAATCAGAAACAATTTGATTACTTATAAGTTGCACATATAATCATAGATTATTGCAACATAATAGAACACGTCGCTGTAGAAATAGAATAACAAACTCAAAAGTAAGAAGACAAGAATGCGGAAAAAAACAATCACCTTCTCTTGCATTAGATTCATTCATCTTTCAAAGCAGTTTGTGGTAGAAATCGCATTATCGATACACATTCTGTAAAGAGTTGTTTAATAATTCTCCAAGGATTCATCTTCATAACCATTATCCCTAATCATTATACCTAGCTTCACCCATTATAATATATGGGCCGGCCCTGAAGGAGGGGACGGTGTTTACGTCAGGAAACCAGTATAAATAAAGTTTGAATATGAGACCTTTACCTAAAGGGAAATCAAGTGGTTTCTTATTAAATTCGATAACAAAATTGAAAAGACAAAAGAGAACACTCTATCCAACACCAACATTAAATTGTATAGATAAGACTAGTATATATTTTCATCTGAATAAATGAAATGTTTTAGAAAATTTGGCACATCATTAATAATAAGGTATAATGTACGAGTCACTTGTCATAGCACCATTCTACTTTTTTTGGCCATTCAACGTACTAATCGACCTCGTTTTTTGAATTTTTTAATTGAACAATGGTGCTTTGTTTGGATTACTTATTATGACAAAGAAAAGTAGTTAAAACTATGTATATGATCATAGAGTGATAGCACAATAACCGTTTACAGGGGTAGTAACTCTTCATAAAGCGACATGACAATTAGTGGTTATAACCCATCATAACCGTTGACGGGTGCATTGGTATAAACAACATCAGTAGCATATTGCTGCTGAACATTTTGCTACCAAAGACCAAGTTGCTATTGATAAATAGTTTTGGTACTTATCAAATGATAACTAATGTTACTATCGAAGTTCGTCGACCAACTTTTGCTACTGATCTTCAGTAATTGCCAAAGATCAAATTAAGACAACTTTTATCAACTTTGTCATCTTGACCCCAAAGATCAAGGGTGTTGTCTTTATGCCCGGTGGTCAAGTGGTTTCTTAATACTTGAATCATAACACTCTCTAAACAAGTGTGTCCTTTACACTTCTCCACTTGTTTGATGTTTAATTATGATCTCATATATGATTTGAAGTAAACTCAACTACCTAAAGTAACTTGATAACACTAAAATCTAGAGCTGCAAACAAATGGATCGTTTAGTGAATTGTTCGTGAACCGTTCGACGAAAAGTTTGTTTATCTTCGAACATAAACAAGGAATTTTGCTCGATTAAACAAAATAATAAACAAGGACATAGATTATGTTCATTTATGTTTATTCGTTATGTGTGTTTATGTTCGTTCATTTTAGTTTGTCTATTTTCATTCATGATTATGAATATGATTATTATGTTAAGTGTTTATAGTTTTATATTTATTTCAAGTGATTATGTTTAAGTATGAGATAAAAATGTTGATTTTTATTTTTTAAAATAGTATACGGTCGTTTGTCATTATATGTTTAAATTTCAAACCACCACATTCAAGCACTAAACTAATAGTGCCCCCCACCCTTTTTATGTCTAGTGCCATGACCAGTCTATGTTGTCACTTTTTGATAAACGTTACGTGACACCAATTTGCTAAATAACTTTAATGTGTTTTGATTACAGATTACCATCATAACTGATACATAACGAGGCTCTCTTTCAATATTCTCGTTATATGTTTAAACAAATTAAAAATTAGTGATAGATACTCATTTTCTAAATACCATGTCTTAAATAGACACCCCATAACAGGAAAACCAATCCTACGTCAACGTATCACATGATTTACAACCCGATCTCTTGTGTTATCACCTTGCTATACGAGACAAGGCAGATACACAAACATTATACCCAAACATTATTTCACGTAACTTGTGACTATAGGTCGTGGATTCGAATCTCGCACACGGCAAAAATAGTTTGAGTCTCAAATTCAGGTTTCCTTCTGAGGAGATTGGGTGTGACATTCTATTTAAATCATACATCGGCTGTGCACATAAAAGGTTCCTGGTTCATAAGTAATGTCTGACCTCTAATATTACCAACGCATTTTGAACGTATTAACCAGTCAACGTTAGGGGAACTTTACAGTTAAACATGCACAGGTGGTAGAAAACGTGTAGTTTTATCATCTTTATTGTATAAGCCTGCGTATAATAATAGTCTCCATTATGTGCTCATCTTTTTTCAACTTTATTCCCCACTCACCTCTTTCCCCTTTCTTCCCTCTTCTATCAAATCGATTATCTTCATACTTTTGTATAATCAATCGATGACGCTTGGCTCAGGAGGATCGAGTGTTGTGGGTAAGTTCTTGTTTACATACCTTCAATCTCACTTTCGATTTGTTGGCGTTTCCCCAATTTATGCTCATTATATCCTTTAATTTCATCGGTATGATACCAAGATCTTTGAATGCTGTATCGAGCATGTAAATTGATTCTTTAATTGTGTTTTTTGATCGGGATTATGAGGTATTGGATTGAACCCAGTTAACCCAAGGTCAATTAGGTTTAACTTATGTTCTTTTGATGGGTCGTGTATAGGTTTGTGATTATTCAGGTGTTTATTATACATTGAAGTTGATTCTGTGAGGTGATTTTGGGGAATGTTGATTTATCCCCAGCAGAACATGTGTTAATTCTGATTGAAGTTGATGAATTTCTGATTCGAGTTTGATGATTAGTACGGTATAATGCAATTTGAAGCAATCGAAATTGTGGAAATCTGTTGAATTTACCCTAAGTTTATCTTAAACATCGATTGAAGGCTGATTGGTTGGTATAATTGTTTCTAGTTAGATATATGTTTTAAGCTATTGTTTATTTTGATCTAAGAAGTTAAGATCAAAGTTTGTATGTTCTTGATAATTAGAACTGTTTCTTTGATATTGGATGATTGTTGATGAGTTGGACGTGAAAGTGAAATCTTTTGCATCAAATAATCAATGGCGCGTGTAAAGATTTGGTTTTAATTGTGTGAAGTTTTCTGCAGTGCCTAGAAATTTCAGATTGCTTGAAGAGCTTGAGCGTGGAGAAAAGGGTATCGGAGATGGCACTGTGAGTTATGGAATGGATGATGGTGATGACATTTACATGCGATCCTGGACCGGAACCATCATCGGCCCTCACAATGTATGATTTCTAACAATTCAAGAACCAAGAACTGAACTCAATATAACCAAACGCCTAACTGGTACCTGTTCATTCAGGTTTGGTTAGGTTCTTCGGTTTTGTTGGTCTGGACTGATTATTGCTCACCCTTAATCTTGTTGCTCACAGTGTATTGTTATCCATTATAGGATAAATGTGTAATACACTAATACTGTTGTTTTTGTGGGTTCTTTATAGTCTGTACATGAAGGCCGCATCTACCAGTTGAAGCTATTTTGTGACAAGGATTACCCAGAAAAGCCTCCAACTGTTCGTTTCCATTCTCGGGTCAACATGACTTGCGTCAACCATGAAACTGGAGTGGTAAAAAACTGTTACTATTTGTATCAATTATCTTGCATCATAACTTTCAATAATCATGGCTTTTTTTATTTTAGTTTGCTCAAATGTTTGAATCTGGATATGTTGTTACCTACTTATTATATGTAGCTTGCTATGATTTGAAACTGATTGTCTGATTATTGCGACACATTTTCACTAGAATTGAATTTTATGTTAGGATAAACAGATACCGCGTCTGTTTATATGATTATCTAGGAATCAAATAGTTTGTTCATACTAACATTCTCACATGAAATTACGAAATTACTCCTTATGTTTAAGTGAGTTTAACCTAGTTTGAGAAACTAACAAGATGTATCTTATGTTTTCTCAATATGTATCTTTTGGTTATTTAATTTTTACGTGAGAATTGCTTAGATATCAATGTTTGTCACACACTCTACACAAGATCTCTTACGACCTGTTTTGCTACAACTGATCATCTGATTCTGCATATTCAAAACAGAAATATATTAAAAAACGCACATTCAAACACACCCTCTAACTTAAATTTGAGATTCCAAGAATGGTTGTTATTACACAAAGAATTCATTTTTCTGCAAAAAATGATTACATTTTTTATTCACAGGTGGAACCCAAGAAGTTTGGGATACTGGGCAACTGGCAAAGAGAGTACACAATGGAAGACATACTGGTTCGGTTGAAGAAAGAGATGGCATCCCCACATAATCGCAAGCTTGTCCAACCCCCGGAAGGTACTTGTTTCTAGGCGGTCATCATGAATGTTGTGATAGTTTGATTGAATCAAATGGATATAATGGTTTCTGGATGACTTTAAAAAAAAGCCATGTAATGGCAACAATGTGGACTCTTGGTCTTGTTTGATCAACAGGATTCGTGTTCTTTCAAGTGTTTAATATATGTATTGTTTTGCAAAATATATGTTTGATTTGTGTGACTTTGATTGAGGCTTTGAGGAATTGATTATGTTGTATGAGTTTGTGACCTGTATATGTCATTTTATAACCACAGTTGAGATGGTAAATTTGGTTGGGTGTAACTAAGGGGTTTTTGTAAATCGTTTATAACAAGTTCGAATCGAAGTAAGTTGGTCAGTTTGGTCGGTTTGAGATGTATGCAGTTCTCTGTTCACTGTTTGAAAAGCAAGATCTATAGCTTTGTTTCATGGATTAGAACTTGGAACCAGTTATGTAAGCTAATTACATCAGCGTATATATATGATATTTTCGGATTGAAACTGTGATTTTGAGAAGGTAATGAAAAACCAGTTCAATACGGGCAAACTGTCAAACTAGACCATTTTGACTAGTTAGGCGGATCTGATCGACCCACCCAATTCGATTGGTTTGGTTTAGTACTTTCCGATCTGTAGTTAGCTGTTTGGTTTAGAGTTTTCGTAAAACCTATCGTGAACACTTTTAAGCGTTAGTTTAGTGGGTCAAAACCGAAATTGAATGAGTTGAGTGGGATAAGCTAAAACCCTTTCGTGTAACTTTAAAAATATAATTTGATAATAAAATTATAATTAGAAATAACAATGTTTATTGTTATAAGAAGAATTGCATATAAAAATCGGGAAGGTTAAGTATAAAGGGTATATTTCACAAAATATATTATTTTCTAATAACATTATAACAATCCACCAAGTTTTATTATTGTTTCAGTCTTGTGAATTTATAATATACTAATTACAAAGTTTGTAGTGCATTAAGGTTTGTACCTTAAGTTTAGTGGGTTGTACCTATTTTTGGTTTTTTTAATTTTTAATTTTTTTAGTTTTAATCTCAATACTTTTATATCTTTTGCAATTTAACCCCTATGAATTTTCACTTTCCACTTTACCCTTATACTTTTCATATTTTTACAAATTTTTCGTTTTACGTTTCGACCTAAATTTTACGAGTTAACACACTGAACCGTGTGCGCGTGATTTTAGGTTTACGTTTACTCTTTCCCGTTTAACGGCCTGTCACAATGCTCGAGTACTAGAACATAGTTTTTTTTAATGTTTTATGTTTCACGTGTGTGGTTTAACATTTTTACGTCTCCTTTTCCGTTCGGTTTTATATTTTTCGTTTTTATTTTTTTAATACAAGTTTTTTGGATGTTGGTGGTTGATAATGATAGTATGACATTTTTGCTACTTGATATGATTTTACGCCCACCCACCGCAACGCGGGGGCTTAATACTAGTTTATTATAAGTATCAACTTTTAAAATTAAATGACCTGAATAAAAGATATAAAACTTTGTTATTATTAACCTTTTTTTTTAAGTTAAGCTTTATGAATAAATAAAGTATGAAATGATATGAACTTATGTGTTGTTACAGTGACCCCGACATGGTTAAGTGGGTAAAGAGAATCGATATGAAGTTGTTGTAGCTCAATTTTAAAAATCGATATGTTGATTAAAAAAACACACCGCAATGGTTTTCATAATTATTCTACTAAAGCTGATTTGAAAGAAAAGCACTAAATTAGGTTTTTTAATTTTCATAAGTTAACCTACATGGTTTTACTATTTTTTTAAATCAGGACATATAGTTTCTATAAAGCCCAATTCCAAAAGGTAATGGGCTAGACCAAGTATATAGTAGCCTGCCTGGCTGTTGAAAGCCCAAATCGATAATGGGCTGGCCCAAAGTGTATTGTAATTTGTAAATACGGCCTTTTGGATGGTTTTTGTTAGAGCTAACTAGATTCATGTGTTGAGAATATGACCTCGATCGTAAAAGTACTCCCGGATCGTATATTTATAAGCTTGAAAACATACGTTTCGAATGATATCTTTGATAGTTATTAGAAAAGTTATCTTCGATGTATCGGTTTTAAGTCTATTTTACTTTAAGCATTTCAAAGGTCGCTTCTAGAAGGTCAACTTTGAAGTTCAACTTCTAGTTCATCTACATTGGTACACCAATATGATGACTCGATAAAGCGTCAAAGCCAACTTAATGAAAATCATATCATATAGCATAGTGTAGAAAATCTTAGGTGACTCAAATGAAACTGGATAAGCTGACAAAGTGTAAACCGCTTGATGTAACTTGACGTGAACTATCTAAGTTGACCTTGTGTAAACTGTATAAACCAACTGACTCATTGTCAGCTTTCATAATCATTTGTAATTCATTAAATGTTTACACCGAACATTTTCTTCAAACCGACTAAGTTAAATACATTTTAGGTTATTGAACAGAAAACTTCAATTTAAAGCATCACCAGACTTGAACCCAACTCCACTTTTCTCTACTCCCCTTTGAGACTAAAAAACATCTTAGTTGTCTAACTCATGATCGGCTCTTACAATAATCATTAATTATGTCTAAACAAAAAATAAACCGAAAAACCAATTTAAATCACTAAGGGTTTGTTTAGTAGCATTTGAATAAGCCTCTTAATGATTCAAATGTTTGAATGGTTCAACACTTAATGGTTCAGACTGTTTGTTTCGCGAGCAGATGTCTGAATGGTTCATACATTTACCTCTGAATGATTAAGTATTATACTAATGCTGAATGGTTAAGAGGTCTAATGTTGAATGGTTAAGACCTCTTATCTGAATTGATCAGACATTTGCTTTTGAATAGTTAAACGATATACTAGCTTTTAATGGTTCAGACCTCTTAATGGTTTAACATTTAGTGGTTCAGACATTTTATTGGTTCAACATTTAATCATTCAAAAATTACCAAACAGTCCTTACATTAACCTTTTAAAGAAACTTATACATAAACTTTTATTACATAAGTTAAAAGTAGTTCAATATGTTAGGTAAAAAAACATCGTGAGATATTGATAACATCACACTAGACGAGGTTTCATGGAATCCATTGACCATTTTTATGATAATGTTTTGTTTATTCATGAAAAAAGAAACGCTCCATACCATTTTAGGAAACACATGACTAGACATTGAACGCACGTGCATTTCACATGGCATTATTATTACGAAGGTACAAACGAAGAAACCTTAGATTTAAAGATACCAAACGAATTTATTAGTCTTTTAATGCTTCAACCAATAGCTATATTACTTTATTTCACGTCTTACTAATACATGATTATTCATTATTATGAAAAAAGTTATCTAAGCACATGAAAAAGTGATATATTTAGTAAACATTATTCAATGAGCGTGTAATTAATTTATTTGGTTTAATTTATGGGAATAACATCATACACAAAGGTGATGTTTGTTTTTTTCAGCAAAATTTTTGCAGTCTGCGGACCATATCTGTAGACATCTTCAGGAGAAGAGGTGGATCAAACCTCTGCAGTCTGCAACAGGAAAAGTCTCTGTTTTTTAACGTCTGCATGCTGTTAAAATCAACTAGTAGTGGTATATGACGGTGCTGGACGGTGTTGGTGATGGTAGATGGTGGGTGGTGGTGGACGGTGGGTGGTGGCGGACGGTGGTGGTGGCGGGTGGTGGTGGGTGATGGTGTTTAATTCTCTGCAGACTTTAGAAGACTTTAGAAGTGGTTGTGCCAAGTCTGTATCATGCAGACCTCGCGCAGACATTTTTTTTAGTGAAAAGTTTTCCAAAAAACAAACACTCTGCAGACCTCAACGTGTGCGCATGATCTGCGCGACGCAGACAATAAAGGTCATGAAAAGCTTTTCTGAAAAAACAAACACCTTCAAAGTATAGTGTCAGACGAGGTACATCAAATATCAAGCCCCTCTCTCAACCTTGTGTAAAGTGGGATTTTGGTAAAACACAATGTACAACTTTTATTCTTTCATTGATTGGTTAATATAATCCGATGACATTATATTTCAAAGACAACTTATTATGTCCATGAGCGTTATATTACATGATGGTACATAGTTACGTAGAGTTATGCGTTATTATTATAGATATGTTACAAAAACATATACATGCAAAGCGTAATTATATCATGTCTCGTACGTGACACAAGTGTTTTTTTTTTTTAAATTTTGTACGTTGTGTATAATGTAAATCTTGAATAATAAAGATGTTAAGAGGGAGGTGTGAATTTGCTTTCATGATTACAATGGAAGATGTGAACAGTTTGACGACTATGATTAATCATCCATATATATATCTTCACGTAGCCCCATTGACAGAGGCTTAATTTAATTATCACATTTACTCTTCATATCCACAATTTCTCTTTATTATATACTAGATAAATACGAGTCTAGGGCCTCTAGGCTTCAATGTTATTTAACTACAAACAACATTTAAAGACACTTGTACATTCACAACTAGCCACATATATTGATCTATATAAGTATGTGATTCAAAAAGAAAATAATAAAAAAAAGGCATGTTAGAATTAACGACTAAATATTGTCCTACCTATTATACTTTTGTAATAATAGCATGATTTATTTTCTTTAATTTGCTATAGACGAGGCTTAAACCTTTTATTTTAAGGGGAATTTTACCACTATAACTCTCAAACAGTTTTAGCATTAAACTATTCCCCCAACCAGTGTAAAACTCGGCCTAGGTGGCCGAGTACTCGGCACTTGGGAAGGTGCCAAGGCGATTTTAATCAACTCGGTCAACATTACTTCGAATTGGTCCAACTTGGCCCAACTCGACCAACTCGGATTTTCGTCGTTTTTCACTGTTTTCATCGATTTTTGTTGTTTTTCATGGATATACCTTGGGAGAATAGAGTTAAATGATTACCACATTTTATAATTTTAAAAAAATAATAGTACTTTTTGAAATACATTAACGTATGAGCATATATCATTTTGATTGATATTGATATTCATGTTTTATAAATATTAGTAAGCTTATAATATTTGACATGTTTATAAATTCTGAAAATTAATTTCATTATTTTACAAAGTCCGAGTATTCTCCGTCAATGCCGAGTACTCGCAACTCCTTTGCCGACCGATCTGACACGGCCTAGCGATTTCTGCAACCATGCCACCAATCGTTAACAATATGATAAATGAGTTAATTCACAACTATGTAAAACTTATTTACAACTTTGGTGAATGTAGATTTGTGATACATAGAGAAATGTTACCGATAATTCGATAAACTCATACGAACTTACCAATATTATGGTGACTAATGTGATAAGATAATGCAAGGGACATTTGTACTTTAAGAAAGGTTTAATGTGTAATGGTTAACCTATAAGTTATAAACTTTCTCATATGTATATTCAGGAAAATTCCACCCGATAATAACAAAGAATTTTCAAAATTCCACTGAAGTCACTCGTAACTTTCAATATCATTATTCCATTAAAGTCATACACTCATACTTTTAATAAATTGAAAATATATTAAAAAAACTCAAAAAAAAAACAATAACAGAAATTTGTACTATTTAATAGTTAAAAAAGTATAAGTGACTCTGCTATGATAATACTTAAACTTTGTTATTAGTTTATGAATTTTTAGACATTTTTTTATCACATATATGTTTTTTTTCTTTCACTCGAATCTATATAAACATTTATTTATTATAATACACATAAGGAATTAATGCCTGTATATAAACAATTGGTTCGTTTCAATACACATAAGAATTTAAATGCACCTACCGCAAATTAAAGCAAGTGTTCAGTGACAACTTAATTCAATGTTAGAAATTTAAGTGCATCATCAATTTCATTTGATGCGGTACAATCAACATTAAAGAACCACACATTAATAAAACAACTTGATTGCTGTTCAACAAAATAAAAATAAAATAAAATAAAAGTAAAAGAACTTTAATACCCAATATTATAACATCAATAAAATATATTATAAAATCTATACAAACCCAGAACTTTGAGTCTAGTGGTATTATGTTTTCCCTCACAAAACTAGTGTAAGTTCAAATCTTTACAATGGTATTTAGATGTAAAAAACTATTGTTCAAAAATCTATAACGTGCGATATATATTGTTTTTAGCCAATTGTATATTTATATAAATATAACAAGTTTACCTGACTCGTTGACCAACGTGCTTTAGGCAGTCCCAACTCAAGACGCAATAATCAATGTGGATTATGCATCAACAAGATTGCTATATATAAGTGAAGTTCGAACTATTATATTTTCTTCACTTTTGTATAACACTGTATAATCTAGGTCTAACCAAGTACGCCGGCTGTTATGTAATTACATATATATTTATGTTTATATCGTTGAATTCTATGAATACTGAATTAATTAGTTTTGTCATTAAACTTGCATTAAACCACACTGAGTTGCACTTGTTTATATATTGTAAAAACTTTCAAATCCCAATGGTCTTTCCCACTTAAAGACAACTACTGCCTCTCCAAACCCTATGTTGTGAATCTTTGACGTTTGACCAACACACACACACACCCCACTCATTTTCTTTTCTTTTACAGAAATAACATTGAACATATAAAAATATGTTTCTTTGTTTGATTGTCTGTCATCCAATGTTTGTGATTATTAAACCAAATGTATTTGAGGTTTATGAATAGAAATGGAATAATAAAGGGATAAGTAGAAGTCGTACGGTAAAATACTAAAAGTAATTAGGTCATGTGAAGCCTTGCAAGAAAGTTTTAGATATGATCTATATTTCCACACAAGTGTAGTTAGACATAAATATTTGTTTGTAGGTTTCGTGTTAGGCCATGTGTATTTAAATGGGTGATGGCAGTGGTACGTACTTGTATTCTTTTAGTAAAGGTCTCAAGTTAAAATCAACTTTAACTAGCTTTTAATTCTTAACCTCTTTGAAGGGTCGTCACACAATGTAGGTTGCGTTTTACATTTGTGCTTGTTAAGGGTGTAACCAAAGGTCTTTGCCTTAACTAAGTTATGAGCCCAAACTCATTTCAGGCACTATATAGTGCAAATTAGTTGTTTTTTTTTCTTAACAACGAACTATCATACTTTTAAAGTACACCACATTAAACAATACCATGTTTGGGATAGAACTCAAGAGTTTCTATCTAAGAGGCAAAACATCTATTAAGTGACCGAGCTTTATAAATTAGCTAAGTTCAAATCATGAGTAATTTAAAACCAAAACTCTTAGTTTTAAATTAACTTATTAATTGTTTATATTCCTTATCCATATATATTTAATTTTCATATAAATTTATAAATATATATTAAAACAAAATACATATTATTTAGTTATTTTATCATAGTTATATATGTATAGAATATCTGTTTTTTAACTATATAGTAAATCATGCATATAAATATTATTATATTTATATAAATAATAGACTTAGCGTAACAAATCCTCTTTAAAAACAAACTCGTAACCCTAACTCATTTATTAAGTGAGCTCTAAGTCAATTTTTTGTTGCCAACACAACATTTACATCCCTAATTTCAATCAATATCTTATCAATCCATTAAATAACAGACACAAATCATTCATGTTCTTGTGCGTGCTAATTTCACATAAAAATATTAATCACGTTAACAATTAAAATTACATAAACTAAAACATCATTTCCTAACACAAATACAAACTAAAACATCACAATATAACAAATGATGTTATTAGCACTTGAAAATAAACATATCCTACAACTTCCCTACAAACTTTCACACTACAAATCACAACAACACACACAAACACTATATCCCATTCTTTTCAAGTGCTAATAACATCATCACACCTAAATAACCAAATCCAAACCCATATTTCACTAATTCACCACCTTATATCGTAACCTCTTGAAGATCACCTGTCCAGCAAAAGCTACAATTTAACAGATATCGATACTGTCACCAGCTTCTGGTAACATGTTCTCACGAACACAAAAACAAATCAAACCGAAGATAAACTTGATAATATGATCATTGATCTCCATGCATGAGTTTAGAAGCTAACACATTGTTCCAAATGTCAGTGAAAGCTCTAATGATAACTCCATGATAATAAGGTGAATTAAGCTGCAGAAAACAGTTTAAAAGCTCTCTGAGATCATTTTTGCCATAAATCTGTTTCTCCATGATCATCTGCAACATTGAGTCTCTGAAATCGACAAAAGGGTCGTCGGAATCTTTCTCCACCGCCAGGCTGTTGCCGCCGATCCGACCGAAACCTTGTACGGCCCGCAGGCTTCTGACGTCAGAGTCGTCGTCGGCGGTGGAGTCCGGTGAGAATGTGGTGGTGGTGGAGGGGGTGGTGGTCCATGAGGAGGTGGCGGAGTGGTGGTGGTGGTGGTGGCGACGGCGGCGGCGGTGGTGGTGGTGGTTGTCGGAGGTGTAGTGGTTGTAGTTGGTGGGTTTTGGGTGGAAGAGTTTGGAGAGTTTGAATCTCCGGCAGCCGCAGCCGGTGGTGACGGCGGTGGTGTTGACGGTGGGCATGGTGGTGGTGGCGGTGGTGGTGGTGGTGGTGGTGGTGGTGGTGGAGGTTGAGGGAAGTTGACTTGTATTGATATACGGTGGTAAAATGTTTTATATAAAGGAATGAGTACGGGCTAGCGTTACGGTGCCTTTGGTTACGGTTGCGTGACAGTCCAATCATGAAGATGGACAGATTCTACCAAAAAATGAAGATACGGATATATTATTTTAAAGTTTATTTAGCAAATCGCAACCAAGGTGAATAGGTGATTAGTAAATTAAGTATATAATTAATTTTAATTTTGCTTCATGAGGTTTGGTAAAAGTAATATTTTTTTTAAGTTTGAAATATTAATATAAGTTCAAAAATTGTTATTATTTTTTTCAATTTCACTTTATAGTTTAATTATTTTGAATTTAAGTTGGAACAATATATATTTTGGACTGAAATAGAACCAATTTATGAAATTTTTGGATATAAATTGATGTTTTTTAATTATTTCGAGAAAAATAGTTACTTTTGTCTAACTTTAGAAAGTAAAAACGAATATAACTCCTTAGTATATGTCTATTACTTAAAGTCGATCTTAGTCAATACAAACCAAATCAATTGTTTTGAGAGACAATCTCATGGCCTTTTGATGTGGAGGCGATGAAATCGAGTTTTATTTGGTGTAATATATTTCAGGTGTGCCATGGATTTTACCTCAATGGGCCTTCGGGTGATGGGTTTCAATAGAATAGTGGACGGGCAATTCATCAGCGTTGTCTGTTTTCGCAAAACATGAGTTTTCTCTAGAATGGGTTTAACCAGGTGGATCGAGTTTATAGTATCAATTAGCCGTTAGAAAAACTTAAAGTCGATTGTTTGCAAGTTTATATTTGTATTTTACATCTTTTGAATGTGAAACACACACTCATGTTTCTAAATTTACACCTTGTTAATCATAAAACTCAAACTATTTACAAGAAACGTTATTAAGCATATCAGATATCATTAGGCTATACCATTAGCATTTTGAATTCTATATAAAGATTAAGAAGTAATTATGTATGAGACTTTAAAGAATCAACTTTTGGAAAGAATAACGTAAAAACAAAATGTACCTTTTGGGTATTTTGAAAGTAATGGTATGTATTTATGTATTTTAATTAGTAAATTAAAGTATACTCTATCTTAAATAATAAAATAAACAAAAGACAACTTTACTTTACAGGTTTCAGTCGAGTGATATTTAACTTCATCTAACTTGGAAAACTAACCAAGCCCCCACCTGTGAAAGTAATTTTTTACTTTTTAAGCTTTTCTTTTATTTTTGAACTATATAATATTTTGAGAGAAAGATATTCCAATATATATATATATATATATATATATATATATATATATATATATATATATATATATATATATATATATATATATATATATATATATATATATATATATGTTAAATATTCAATTTTTATATGAGAACGTGATTTTTGTACGAAATAATTACGCATGTAAAAGTTTAAATGATTATAATGGCCAGATAAATATAGAGAAGAAATAAGCTTGTAAGGAAATATTTCTGACCCGAAAGGTTTAATTGATACTTGAATTTCGAATTTATTTATTTATAGAAACTGAATAAATAAAATAAACAAATGAAATAAAATAATATTAAGGTATAATTGGAAGAGTTTGGAAGCTGGCATGACAGTAAGGGTTATTAAAAAAATATCGCATTCATTTTATAAAAAAATGTGATAAATAAATCATTTAAAAAAACCCATATAACCCGCCGGGTTTAACTCCAATGGATCCGAGATGACCAGATCCCACTGGATAACATCAATTTCTGAAAATCTATTTAATTTTTTTACTTTAAATAAATTAGCCGTTTGTGGATTTCATATTGTTAAAAACACTCAAAACTATGTTATATTATTTGTTAAATAGAATATTGAGATATTATATTATCATTTGAATAAAAGAATGATAATATTTGAAACTTGGTAAGTAATTTGATTTTTAATATCTTTAGTTTATTATCATATCTACTCAAAATAATATTTAAAAAAACGATGTTTAGCAAAGAATTTGATAAAAATAAGTGCCAACTCATGTCATACTGTCGTAAATCTTCTAGCTTGTCACGATAGGCGTTCTGATAAAAAGATTGTATTAGTTTGTCAGTTAAAGTTTTTAGTAGTGTTACCACATCAAGTCAACCATATGTTCAATATATATTAAAATAAAACAATGACGTCTCCAGCTAATTTGCATAAAATATAAGCGAAAACAAGGTTACACTTCAAACAAACTAGTAAGATAAGTGTAATGCACTAATGCATACGCTTATATAAAGGCATTTACTTTCTTACGTCTTTGTTATAGGGTTAGGTTTCACCTAACAAGATGGAGATCTACATAGTCAGAGAAATCCCGCTTTGGTGTTGAAGAAGGGTGTACATAGTTTGAGTCTATCTCGACAGGGACCTAAACCGAAAAATCCATAATCAAACTGAAAGACATCTGAACACTGAAACTTACTGATCGAGTGACATAAATTCCTAGTAACCACCGATCACAATAGCCAACACAACACAACATATTGTGGTACCAAAGGCATCATGACTTGTACCCACGATTAGAGATTTAGAGCCATAGACAAAATCTGAGGCCACTAAATGAAATTAAAGGCTATACGAAAGACATGACAAACATTTCATCCACCTGCAAACTACTGTAGGAAAATGAGCATCATGACCCTCTTCAGAAATTGTGTAAATATGCAATAACTCTCAACATTTAAAGATTGTTCAGACTCAACACTTATAACAATCGCCATTCAATAATCATATCTTCCAAACTTTAACTCAATAAAAACAACACTCTCGACCCCACGACAACGATCAAAATTCAACTATTCCCCACTAATATTACAAGTTCATGTTATGTTTTGAAATTCATCATTACTTCAAACGCGTTTTACGCGATCTCAAGGATGAATGTGACATTTGTCAACGACATAGATCTGCCAATCTCTAATTGTCTAATTCTGATTATTTCATATCACATACTTTCGAAGAATAATGCTAAGCACACCCTCGTGTCACACGTCTCAAACAAAGATTCATACTTTGACAATCCACGTTTGTTGAAAGGTACACCTTTTTATGCACACGGTACAACTGCTGAAGCAAAATTCAACCGTTTCCCGGTTAATGATGGAAATGGGATTTCCATGATACCTATCAAGGATGCATAAATGGACATAATTATAGTAGAGCTGGATTTTATAGAAGATAGGGTACACACTTTGCATTGATTTTTTACAATTAATAAAGAACTTACACACACGTTTATTCACAAGGTTCATGTGAGCTATGCCTATTGGTCCTACAAAGATTGAACCATGGTCCCATCAAACTATGGTTTTGTTGATCAAGGTTGCAACATGACGCGCCACCCAAACCGAACCAGCTACGGTGCAGCAGAACGAATGGGTGTGACCCTCTCTTTCGACTTCAACGACAGCATCCGGCACCTGCTTCACCACCTAGAACAATTTTATTAAAAAAAGTTAGAATCTTTTCATGAAAATAAACAAGTTTTGATGCATAAAGTACAAGTCACTATAACATGGGTTATGCCATTACGGTTGTTCTTGCAAAGGTACAAACTTTAATAGATGACATTATAAAGAACTAATATATTTTCTTACTTTCAATGAAAAAAGTCTCAACATAATTTAAATTGTCATTTGTAAAGGAATAAAACACACGAAAATGTCATTAACTAATTTTCGTTATTGAAGTCCTTAAAATTGTATAAAAGCATGCAAATTTTTTTTAAAATAATGACTTTTTTGATAAGTGACATTCAAAATTTTTATGAAAGAAATTCATTATGTAGGTTTTAGACAAGTTTAGGGACAATAATATAAAGAAATTATTTTGCGACACTTTCCGTGTATCTTTTATAAGTTGAGGGACTTTTCATGAAAAACAAAAATTACTGTTTTTTATTATATTAAACCCAAAAATTATACTAAGGTAAGAGCATTCACAGTGGGTTACTTATCTTTATTCATATAATTACACTAAAAATCATTGCATTTCTTTCTTTCATTTTCAATTAAATAATTCTTTTTATACCCTTATCATTACTTTCTTCTCTCCCCTCCACCCACAATCACTTTAAAAAATATTAAAAAATTTATAAGGATTGAACAGTGATTCTTTAAATATACCAATGCACAATAACATTTTCTCTCTATTTCACTCACAACCACTCAAAACAATTCCATATAATATACCAAACACACTCAGATAATTTTAAGAACTCCAGTGAATGCTATAAGAAACTATATGATTTCTGTTGTTTAGTTTTGAAATAACCACACAACATTACTTCAAGTTTAACAGTTATACCAAACATTTTTAAGGGACATCCTGGTGGTAAGGTATTTCTCTCCTCTCTATCTAAGAAGTTGAGGATTCAAATTTTGTGAAGTGCAGATTTAAGTGGTTAATACGAGTAGATTATAAGTTGTTCCCAAAGAATAGTTATACGAAACATAAATAATTTGAAAGTTTGTTAACTTTTTAGGAGATAATTTTGTTACATTTTTATGCAATTAGCCTGTGCAAATATCTTGAAAAGGAAAACACACTGTTGAAAGAAAGTATGCATGCCAATGGCATCAATGGTTTACCTCATCATGCATGTACAATGGGGCCCAATGATCATCATCACCATACAAGAATGCAATCTTATTTCTCTTTTTCCTCATGAATTCCCAATCTGGTACCTTTACAAGCTATAAGAAAAAGATTATGTTAAGCAAACAAGAATATATAGTTTTTTTATGCTTTTCTTTAGTGTAATTACAAGAAAATCAAGAGAATAATAAATTTTGGAGTATATTTATACGTTAGTATTCATGTCAGATACGTTCTCACCTCTACAGCAATAATATAAGAGAAATTATTCCGGGTATCTACTTTATGTTCAATTGTTCAAGTGTGATAAGAAACGCCTTGGAATATACATTTGACCCATTTTTTGACCTTTTTAGCTCTTACTTGATTGTCAAGCATCTACTTTCTTTTTTGTCAATCCAAATTTTCAAGTATCTACTTTATATCACTTTACTTTATTTTCTTATAGAGGGGGTAAGGTTTGTACATTTCAAGAAATTTCTAATGATATGTTATATAAAGTGGACACATGAAATGTTTGTGTATTTCATGGCTATAATTTGGTCTAACATGGACACTATGTATAAATATACACAAAAGTTAATTATTATCCTGGTAGTTTCTAATTTATAACTTTAAAAAGAATATATTTATATAGTTGGTTGCTTTTTTTTGGAGGGGGGAGAAGAGGGTTTGAGATTATATACCTCTTCAAATTCAGTCATAGCCATATAAAGCACATTGCGCATTGTATGATACTGAAACAAGATAAACAATAATTAACATAAGAACAATTAATTATACTTACATTTAGAAATATGTATTAATTAACATTCCAATTTATGGATATAAACTTTTAAAATGAAGTTAGAAAGGACTAAAGGACCACTTGAACAAGAAGAAAATAGGTCCCATCCCAACTGACACAATAATACTCAATTTGAATGCGTAGTTATACTTGTTTGAAGATAATAAATGACCAACACTAAACATATAAAGTGGTGAGATGTCACATACTTATAATAGTTGTTGAAACAAGTTTCAAATTCTGATTATCAATAACTAATACCAACTTTAAAATTTTTACAGTAAATTAATTTACCTTAAGAACACCTGTACAAAGAGCATCAATAGCAGTAGCCGACCATGACTTCCCCAATGATATTTTTGCTATAAATCTTGATGCCGAAAGTGGTAGGAATCCCAACAATGCAACTGTAGCACTGATCAGATTAGATTGAAGCCGCGACCTGATATTAACAATTTTTTTAATAATTATCAGATTGTTACAACTTCAAATAATCATTATAGTTGATTAGTTGATCCTTATTATGTATAATCACATAATCACTTTCAACAAGCACTTGAAGAGTGGAAGAAACATCTCTAAATAAAAGATCATCAAGAGAATTATAGAATGTTTTCAAGATATTTGAAAGATAAAGATCATTTTTTTAGCAGCCGGGATATAAACTGTTATTCAGTAATGATAATGATGATGGTGACAATTGGTTTTACCTTGAAATTTTCTTTATAATATGCTGTTGCTGAGATTTTGGATCCACAGCAAGAAATGGATAGAGGGCGATAAAATATGCAACCTGTTGTATAAGACCAAAGCATCAGAAGAGAATTACCATATCATTCAATTTTACAGGTGTCAAGATTAGCGAGTAGGGTAATGGATTCAGTTAAACGGGCCATTGTAGTATGAGTCGAAGCGGTCTGAGTTGGACTGGGTTGGCTCAAAAACACTTTTTTGTTTACTTTTTAAATATATTAACAAATAATAACATTGTTAATCATACACAAAGGAAAATTTTTTACAATAATAGTACAAATCTTTGAATAAAATGACTTGGGGATCATATACATTGACAATAAACCTTGGGCGATATTCAACCCATTTCATCCGTTCGATCCATTTAATCCACAGAAATAAATCATAACTCAAATTGACCCATTTATAAGTAAATGACAATTTCTTAAGTTATCACCTTTTCAGGATATCGTTTAAATATTTCCAAACACATATGTGACCCAATTGAGTGCCCCACCTGTAGAGAAGACAAGATGCACCTTAGGTAGTTGATGCAATAAGTGAGTTCATTTACAGTTTAATGAAAGAAAAGTAATGAAAAAAGCCATATCACTTTGTATAAATTATAAAATAGTTTTAACTAGTATTAAGCCCCCGGCGTTGCCGCGGAGGCGTAAAACCATGTCAAGTAGCGCCAAAGACACACCACCGTTAGCGACCACCAACCGAAACGTAGGATAAGGACACACTACCATTAGGCGAAACGTAAAACATATAAAACAATAACTAAGTCGATCTTGGACCAGAGCGCTGTGATGGAACCGCCAAACGGGGAAATAATAAGCGTAAAAATGTTGAACTATACACGCACAATGTGTCGTGTTAACTCGCAATATCTAGACCGAAACGTAAAACAAAAGTTTTTTTAAATATAAAAAGTATAGAGACCAAAGTTAAAAGTAAAAAAATATTTGGCTAAATTGTAAAATATGTAAAAGTGTAGGGTTAAAATAAAAAAGTTAAAGATTAAAAAGAATAAGACAAAAGTTGAGTACAACCCTTAAAGCATGTTGTACAACCTATAATGCATAATAAAGTTGTTAATTAGATATATATAATGTATTATATCGCACTTCACCATTTTATGTTAGCTTTCAGGATCGGAGAAAGAACAAAACTCGATGTAATAAGCAATAAAACCCACCAAAACAAGAGGGACTTCAAGAGCTTGCAACTCCTGGTGGATGAAATTGATCTGAGGAACAAGAAAAAAAATTAATCATGTCAATAATCAGTTATTAATGTCTGGATAAACAGAATCTGTTTTCATTACTTAATTATTATAAACAATCAGAATTGCAAACACTCAAACACCTGGTTATCATCAGATTATTATATATAACAGCAAAAGCATATCCAATTATCCAAACACTATCATCAATTTTTAAAAATTAGAAAGATTACCTTGTGATCAATTTGTTCCTGTAATGAGAACACCTTCCCCTGCTCCCAATCCTTAAAAATCCAACATAATCACATAAATATTACAAAATTTCAAATCATAATAAGTGACCAAAATAAAATTGTCTTTATTTTGCTGGAAGATATAAAAGAGAGTAAGTTCACAATTCACTGATTAAAAATATCATAATATAATAATGGTTCTTCTTAATCTCAGTTGAACCGAAATTGAATTTACAAGATTGCTGCAGATGCTGTGGAAATTCAGCGCAAAGTTGTCCAATTATTCATGTTCATTGTTGATAACTTATTTAGTGACAATAAAAACATTTATTATGGCCTAAGTTAGAATAATTTTAATTGAACTTTTAGCTAAGCATGTAGCTAAAGAGAGTGTTGATTCAACACAAGAAGTTGTATGTATGTTACAAACACCATACAGCGAAAAAATGTGCACATTGAATGAAATATGAGTTTGTATAACTATAGAGTGTACCTTTTCCGAGTGTGATATATGCCCGATTGCTGATCATAAACACAAAAAGACACAAGCACTCAAATTAGAAAGTTGATATTTAAATATTTAAATAAAAAAACCAACTTGATCTTTATAACAAAAAAGATGAAGGTAAATGTTACAGGAGCAGCCAATTCTCACCTGTTATAGAAGCATTCTCTCCCATCTGCTCATAAAGGGACTCCAAAAAATCATTGTAAAATGAAATAACTCCTGTACTGACAACTTATTACTACTAAAAAGATTGGTTAACAGATTAATAAATCATCAAAATAAAGCATTAAGGTAAAGATGAAGAAGATAACCAAGCAGTCCAATAGGCTACATGGTTTCTTTCTTCAAACATTTTGATTCATATGCCACCATCACCTAGTGTAGAAAGAGCTACTCATTTAATTTAGACTTTAACTGAGTGATTTTTGAAGCCAAAAATAACATGTCATCTTTAAACCGAAGATATAGACAACAGCAGCAGCAAGAGGCATCCTATAGAGGGAAAACAAGTAGCAGCAGCCTGAACTCACACACCCATAATAACGAGCTTCTACACACAAGATAGACGAGGGTTGCTAGATGAAACTCACAGTGGTAATGTGTGACCTATGATGAAACTTACATTGCTGATAAGAGGAAACAACTCGGTGAACATCATTGTAGTGGAGAAGCTCTCACAAAAAGGGGCAAACAACATAATTATAACACAAACCAATAATGTTGGTGACTAACTCACAGTCTGATAACGGTGGAAAACCTCATTATGAATCACAAAGTGATCAATGAAGAAGGCGACTATAATGTTTAAAACACGACTGATGTAAGGAGAACCAAGACTGCCATACATCTCTCTCAAACACTCATGCCATTTATGTTCCTTAACTTCACCTTCTCCCTCATCTAATACTACCCAAATTATGTAATCACAATTCAAACTAAACTTCCCCTTCCTTCAAAGAATGAAAATACAGTTTCTTTACATCAAACCTTAATCAAAATGCAAGATTTATTAGGTGCACATGTGATCATATCAGATATGTTATCAGGATTTGTTCTATCTAATACTATTTTACTAAGAATCCACTGAAATTACCTGGATTTCCAGCAACAAAAAGAATATGCAATCTGGGATTTCTAGCATGAATCTCCACTAACTCCGTCTTCCTCCTGTCATCCCCAAATCATAAATTTAAAATCAGTCATAAAACCCCATCACATATAACAATTAACATATGCGATTAAGAAATTTGATATCAATCATACCCAGAAACGTTACACAATCTGAAATTAGGAAAAGAACCCGATTCGTGGCGAATCAATTGCGATTTCTCGTGACCCATGTGGGAAATCTTACTGTTGCTGAATGCAATTGCTCTACTGTAATTGCTGATTGAAGAAACTAAATTAGGGGAAATGCATAGTGTTCAATCGTCAGTTTCTTGATCGAAGTGGTGAAGTGAGTTAGAGTGGGGAATACAAATACCTGTGATGAAATCGAATAGATAGTGATGATATTATAGGCCACGAGTGATGGGTGTGCATCGGAGTCATAAGTCATAAATCATACATAACACAACTCCGTCGTAAACACCGAAGTTCAACCACACTGGCCCATAACGATTAACAGCATACTTGTACGTTGAAGTACAACTACGAGAAAGTATTTTTTTAACGACAAATATATGATTCTGTTTTAAAATATATTTGTTTTCTTAAATCATATCTACTTATTTGTTTCCTAGTCAAAATTGTATCCCCGGAGAAACCTACAACCAAAAATAAAACCTGCGGTATAACTCAGAGCATTTTTGTTTCAATTGAGATTTGAACCCAAGACATTTCGTAGTTATACTTGTCTTGAGACCTCACCTCAACCAAAAGAAGGGTATGTATTTCCACAATTTCATTTAGTGTGGTCGGGGTATCAAGCGGGTTCTGACTCTGGTTGGGGCAGGTATATCGAGAAAACTGTCACAGGTTTTTTGATTTTGAGGCACGAGTTAAAAAGCAGGTTCAGGAACCCATGAGGGAAAACAAAAGAGTTAGCTGCTCAACAACAATAAAATTACTATTAATATGTCCTTAGAGTGGTTTAGGGTGATAAAGTTGGTGTTACTATCGTATAAGGTAGTTTAAGTTACTTTTAGATTCAAATGAGATGATATGTTTTAATTGAATGATGACTATGATGCTTTTAGACAAAATTTGATGTGTACTTTTCAAGCTTAGTTATATTCATTGATTTCGTAACTAAATTTTAGTAGAGAAAGTAACGATTATATATACGTCTTGGTATCTTATTTCAATTATGATACACGTATAAGGGCTCGAGCTTCTAGAAACCGCATGCATAGTTACGAGTTCATGTTTTACCTAGAATAGCACTACGAGTATAAATTGTATATACAAAACATAGTTTACACTTTTACCTTTGAATGTTCTCTACTTATTAGGATGCCAGAAGAGTGAAGAGATTTCTAGATCTTTCACAAGGACTTCGGCGTGACTAGCATAAAAATGTATGGAACCTCGATCATGCATGTCATATACTCTTATACCTGATAAATTGTTACATTATCCCATGTAAGTTTGTGACTAGTCATATACTCTTATACCTGATAAATTGTTACATTATCCCATGTAAGTTTGTGACTCCTTGTGTATGACGCCAGTTGTACAACTTTGTTTCTCAAAATCATTTGAGGACTTAAATTAGGTCACGTGTCCTGTACTGATCTAGTTTAAAACATGTTCTAAGCATATATATTTAATGTGTTTCATTGTGTGTGGCACAAAACGAATCATGATCATATACTACCTCACCAAACATCTTTAATAGTTCAGCTTTTAAATATTTAAACAGATGAAGATCTTGACAAATTTATTGATTATTAATAATCTTTTTTATAGTATTATTTGACCGGTTCATGTTTTTTCCTCGAAGTTTCATAAGTCAAGTAGAGTTATTTAAATATAAACAAAAAAAAAGTAATATCTAGTAATTAAATCACCATCACATTGACTTGCTTGCTTTCTAGTGTAATTAGAATATGATTTCACAACCCAATCTCTAATAGGTAATAGTGTATATACTAATTGATAAGCAAGACCTTAAATTTTGTTTATTACATTTCTCATTTTGAGTATGGTATATCCTTCTAGATGTCACAAAATAGTAATTAAATATTAAAAGTGTTTAAATTAAATCAACATACATATTTTGTTTAAATTGGATCATTAAACCATTAAATCGAGTCAACATCGAATTATTTTGAGTCAAGAAAAAAATGGATAAGAATATGTGCATGTCGGAATTTTTAATATATGTAATTATATTAAAAAATTTGAAAAAAACATGTAAATTATATTTACGAAAAAAAACTACCTAAAATCTATGTCACCATTCCATGTCTGCATAAGACAAAAAAGAAATATATAGTTCCTAATTGAAACAAAAAAGAAACATGTTAAAACCTTATATAACCATAAAAGTTGAATTACTTGATTGGAACACTTATTAAACTTAAGTTTTTGAGTGAACTAATTAAAATATTTTTTAAACTTTGTTATTATCCTGTAAATTTACCCTCCTGTGAGAATATGCCATTGTGGCAAGTTGGTTTTGACTTTTTTCCATTAACTTTCAAGTGTTTCAATTTTTGGATTTTTTTTAGCAAAATAAACTCATAATCTGAAAAAAAATGCAAGATTTCAATGACATGAAGTAGTGTTACAAAAAAGATTTTAGCTTTTGAATATGAAATTATCTAGATAGTTTTTATCAAACATACTTTATGGAGCACAACATTTTTTATCACTCATGTTATATCTTTTATCTTGAAGATTTTATAATTACCTCGATCACCATCAAAATTGTAAGGATTCCAAATTTCCAATATTTATCATCTTAAACTTTATTTTAAAAATATTACTTCAGATTAAATATCAATATTCTTTTTTAATCATTTTTAACTAAGAGCATCAATATTAGTATTATCTATTTTATCGTTTTTACATGTGATGCCTCAAGTCATCATTAGAATTCATTTTGAAGATTTAATAGTTTCTCAGCTAATTAAATATCAATATTATCTTTTATCATTTTTAACAAGAGTATCTATTTTTTTTAATATAGCAAGGTTTAAAATAAAGACGCTTCAAAATATATAAAGTCTTTCAATTTTTTTATTTATATGTCATATTTCTACACATTTAAATATCTTTTTGATGTTCAAACAATATGTAATTACTTAAAATTCGATATAATTTATTCTTCATTTTCAAACATAATTTTGAAAATATAACTTTTAGCAAAAGCCGTGTTTAGTAATATTAATTCAAATTATGGTTTGTTAATGACAAATTATGGTTTGTTAATAAGTATTTTTTTTAATATGTAATATTTTAATATTTCTTATTAGAATTTTTTTTATGGATGGTTCAAGTAAGAGCCCAACCATTTGAGTCTCATAGTCATGTCTTTGATTTTGATGTGTGCAACCTTCATCACCATTTGAGCTATTCAAGAGTGCTTTATTCGTTCTAATGGAGATTAAATACAATCTATTTCACAATATTTTCATTTGAAAAAAAAGGAATTATAAAATATTTTTGTTTGTTTGTTTAGATTATATTTTTTCAGTTCAATCTGTATAAAACATGAGTTAGTTAGCCGATAATAAATTGGTTGTAACTTGTAAATTTATCAACGTTGGGCTTTGAACTAGTTTAAGGCAGCCTTTATAAAAATGGGCCGATATTTGAAAGATAAAGCCTTTGTTAAAATGGGCCAATATTGTTGTAAAAATGTGTTTAAGAAAACTCGATGTAAAATTAAACTTTTTTTAAAAACGACGACAATGTGATGGTAAACGACAGCAAGATGATGACAAAATATACAAAAGTTACATATTATAAAACACGGTCATATTACAACATTGACCAAGTTAGATTGAAAAGACTAGATATATTTTTATTTCAATTAAATGATTGGTTATCTTTAGAGGTGAACCGTCCTTTTTGAAAATTAACAAGTTTCTAGCACACCAACCATATATTAGTGCAATAAGTAACAACGTTTTAAGTTTATTTTTATTTTTGGACCGGGAAACTTTTAAGCATAAGTTATAACTTTCATTTTTTGTAAGTTTGGATGTTAATAATGTCGCTTCAGATGAATAACCAACATCAAATATTGACTGATTCTAAAGAAGAAAAAGATGGTTAACCTCCTCATCAACCATATGACAAAAGTCGCAAGTAAAAGAAGTAACAATATTTATCGTTAATAAAAAATGAGGAGAGGGATATGATTTTTTATGGGAATGTAACTCTCCCACCTCAAACAATCATTTAAATTACTAGATCAGTCCCAACTGTAAATTTTTTAAACAGTTAAACCGTAAAAAATCTTGTTGCGTTTCTTATCCATCTCGACTTATCCGGTGAATTGTAATTCGAAAATAATATACATGCAATACATGGAAACTAACTTTCGTTGTCCATTTGGTTTGCAAGACAAAGTTGGTTAAACGTTGACCTAACACTAACTACCATTCACTTTATTCATATTGTAGTCTTGCATCATTGTCTACATAGTTTCAGGATTTTATTTATTTTAAGACATATGTAATTTTTAAATAAATACATCAAAAGTATATCAAATATCAGAAATATTTTACATTAAAACAATATAGACAACCTTGTTGAATGTTAATTTTCTAAACTCATGTCATCATAAAAATAAAATTTGAATTCGAACAAATAAAGAATAAATAACAACAATTGAAATACAAACTTTGCCATGAAAACAACTACTACGAATTATTTCTTAATCTCATGGTCATCTCTAGCCTAAACTATAATTAAGAGTTTATGTCCGTTAAAGTATTGTCATGGTTGTTGTAACAAATATTTTTATCCGGTTATGATGATATTCTTTTAAATAGTATTTTTCTAGTTAAAATCACATCACTTTAAAACACTGTAACAAAACAACTACACCGAAACTGTTGAATTTTTGTTGTGGTGTCGATAAATAATACAAACTCTTATTGTATTTCTCATGTTTGAATGTTTACTTTTGTCATTTTTTGGTGTTTTTTATTCTTTACTCTAGATAAGCATTAACAATCCCAAATTTAATGTTCTTTAAACTCTATTAGTTAAAGATTATTACGGTATGATATGCCATATAATATGTCCATTGTTTATGATAATGAAAACCATTATTATTAGTTAGTATAGGTATTTAATTAGTCGTACGAAATTGTAACATCAAATAAACAGTTTTTATGAGACATTTAATAAATTATTTCAATTTCCAATAGGTATTTAATGGTGGTAGAACCCTTTTATTATTGCCTATTGCTACAACATAACTAGTTTCGGCAAGGGGTAAATATCACCATTAATAAATCATGTTAATATACTTGTAGGTTCATATATTGCTTTTAGATCTTTATAATACGAATATGTATTCCAAGATGAAAAAGAAACAAACTCGGGATGATAGATTCAGGGTTCTAAATCGATTTTAAAAATCAAGTTTTTTAAACTATAGCATTCCTTTTCCTTTTACTTTCTTTTGCATATAACCTTTATTAATATTATGATATATTTTAAGCTGTGAATATTTGTTAATAGTAAAACGATCTATTTTTTTAATCTTTAATGACATAGTTATTCTTATATAAACTGTGTTGTAATAACTGACCTCTTCTATTAACAACCAAATGGTAATAGTTAAATTAACACTTTGTAACTTAAATATGGCAAATCTTTATATTTTTTTATTCTCATATACTAAGAAAAAAGATCTAAATATCCATATACTCATTACAAATGTGTTTTTAGAAGTAAGGAAAAAATCGCTTCTTTGTATTTTTTTTAACAGATAAATTTAAAATTTAAATTAAAAAGAAAGTTAAAATTAAAATGAATTTATAACCTATAAAATTAACTTTTACACGAAATAGTTTCACTTGCTATATAAATAATCTATTTTTAAGTAAAATACAAGTATACACCCCTATCAATAGCTTAACTATGTTTGTTAGTTGTTGTCCTAAGAACCAAAATAAATTATTAAACAGTAGTTTACATTTAAATATTACAATATTTTATATATTAAAATTAATTTTCTTTACATAACAATTCAACAACATAAAACTTTAAGAAGTAATCTGAGAAAATTGCATATATTATCCTCAAAATTTAAAATTACATTGTGTAAGCGTTGTATGGTTTTTTCGAACTTAAATTTTAAAGTTAGCCAAAACTTTTGTGAATGTAACAAACTGATGGAATTAAACGTTAAAGATAAAAGTGCAACGTGCACTCAAAGTTATAAACTGACCTTACAATTTTAAAAATCTTAAGACTAAACGTACAATCTGATCAAAATACGAAACCATTTATACAATTTCTTCTTGTAATTATAAGTATAAATTATATCATATTTCCAAATAAGCATCAAGAATTTATAAAAAGTGTGTAAGAAGTGAGGATGCGTTGGAGGCAAGTTAACCCCACCTCTCAACCGCTTTCTTTCTTTTTTTATAAATACACACATTCATACACTCATGCTCATATAATATAATAACCTCATTGTTCTTCATCAATCTTCCTTCTTTTTCAAGCTTCTCACACTGATTTCAAAGCATTCATTAATCTCTTCAAAACCCCATCATCAATCAAAGATCTTTTTCTGTTTTAACAAGGTAATTTGCTCATTAATCCCCCTTAATTTCATTATACGAAATGGGTTTCAGTTTCCAATTAAGGGTTTTCAGATTCAGTAACTGATCGATTGAAACGTTAATCGGTTATCTGAATCGATTGCGATTGCGATTGCGATTTTGGGGTTTTCTAGAGTGATTGCTTTCTGTAAAGATTTGATTGAAAAAGATTATTCTTCGCTGACTGTATTGATCTTTTCACTTTTGCTGATTTGAAGTAAAATCGACATGGGTCTGGATCCAATTGGGTTATTATCGTTTCAATTTCTGTAAATTCGTCGAAAATCGATTACGATCATCGTCTTTACAGTGAAATTAGCTTGTGATTTTGGCGGGAAAAACGGGAGATTAGAGGTAGAAGATGTTGGGTGAGCTCATCACAAACAGTCTTGTGTAAGTTTTCAATGGTTTTTTGATTTGGGGAAAAAGGGTGTTTGGATACAAAGATTATTAATTGTTTATTATTATGTTATGCAGGTTGATTCTTGGATATGCATATCCAGCTTTTGAGTGTTTTAAAACTATTGAGAAACATGGTGTTGAAAATGGAGAATTGAGATTTTGGTGTCAATATTGGTGAGTTTTTACTTTTTAGTTTTGAGTTTTTAGTTTTTACATCTTGTTATCTTCTAGTTTAGTTATTGAGAGTTGACTTGAGTGGGTGTTTGGTCAACTATGATGCTTAAAGATGTTCATGAAAGTCAAAATTGAGGGAAGAGTAGATGAGTTTAGGTAATTGGGTTAGAAAACATTCATGATGAGACAACTAATGATTAGGTTTGCAAGATGCCTTTTGTTGTAATTATTGGAAGAGAATGATGGGGTTTGGGTTGCTTGTTCATGTCATAATCAATCACTAGTTTTCCCATATTCTTTAAGCATAATATTTTTCAAAGCCGGTGATCTTATATGATGTTAAACTTTGTTAATACATGTGTCGTGTTAACGTGTTTAAGTGTTTTTAGTTTCGTATTTGATTATAAACTTGTATTTTGTATTTGGTTTCGTACCATGTATCTTATTACCTTTTTGGATTTCCTTAGGCTATTGAAGGCTTTTATTCACGATCTTAAGTGGTTTAGATTCATCCCTTAATATTCAACAGACCTAGAATTCAATTTCAACAAAATTCAATTACCCAAATGTATGAAATATTTCTAGATAACATCATACACATACTTGAATAATCTTGTTAATATCCATAGTTTTTTTGGTTTTGGTCTTTCTTATTTTTTTTTCTCACGTTTTATGTCATCTATACTATAAAAAAAGTGTTCACCTAAAGTCATTATGCATCATATTTTATCACTTCTACGGGGTATGAAAACATATAAAAATGACAAAATTCGAATACTATTTGAAGTTTAGTGAGTAGTTTGGTAAAATCATTAATACAATGATCAAAATATAACGTTTCATGAACTTTTTATAATATTTTATGACATTAACCATTTCTTTTATGACGTGTCTATCGGTTACCTAACAAACACAATGGATATGTGTTTGCTTTTAAGTTATTTGAAGAAGTGGGTCCCACTAGAGTCATGCTCTTGGGAGAGGTTTTGAGTGATAATGATGTTTCAAAATTCACATGGTACATGTTTGCTTCCATCAACTTCTTTATTGTGTCTTCTAACTTTAGCAAGATATAACAATCTTGACAACTAAATTGTTGCTTATTTCACAAGAAACCATCTTTTTCATCTAATTATACAACATTTTTACATAAAGTTTGCAACTTTCACGTAACGTGTTCAAGATTTCATTAAAATTTGATCATGACATGGGTTGTTGGTTACGTGTTGAATAACTAGTTTTGATTGCTTCTCAGGGTGATCGTTGCAGTACTCACTGTTTTTGAAAGGGTCGGTGATTTGTTAATCTCATGGTACGATTTCTTTAAACATCATCAAATATCAGCCTCAGCCTGCGTGAATCTTGTATATATAGGATCGTGAAAATAACTAATCATTATGAAACTTTTGTTAGGATACCAATGTATGGAGAGATGAAGCTAGCCCTCATTATCTACTTATGGTATCCTAAGACTAAGGTAAAAGAACATATATACCAATATGAGTGCTTGTACTTTGTGCATCAAAAGATGTACTTACAAAGGGAAAGTTGTGGACCATTTATGCAGGGGACTTGGTATGTCTATGAAGCAATGTTGAGGCCATTTGTGGAAAATCATGAGACAAATATAGAAAGAAGTTTAAAGGAATTGAGGGCTAAAGCATGGGACGTGGCAATTTATTATTGGCAGAACTCAACAGAATTGGGTCAAACAAAGTTCTTTGAGATCTTTCACTATTTGGTCTCTAAACCTTCAAGACCTGAGGTATGGCATCTTCTACCATTCCTTTTGAAAGTGTTTTCCTTTTGGTTGAATTGATTTTTTTTCAATTTGGGTTTAAATGGTTTAAACTAACGAGACACACGATGCCATAACGAGTGTAGATTTATGTATATATTATTATCTATGTAATTAAATGTGTAATAGTTTAAACACACTTAAAAAAGATGATTACTTTTGTGGTTTTCTTTGTTATAAACTAGTGTGTAAATGAGACGAGCTTGTGTTAGGTTCGTTCTGAGTTTTATTTTTAGAACTTGGGCTTAACTTATTTATTAGTTATTTATATTAAAATATTACTATTTTTATATATTTTTATAATTATAAATTTTCTACTAAGGCTATTTGATATGTTGTTTATAAACTTGTATGACATATTTCTCTAAATAATGTTTATGCTTAACTTGTATAACTTATTCCTCTAGATGATGTTTAGAAGCATAGTAAATTGCCTTTTGACAAAATGTGTTTTAAGAAATTATAATATTTTTTTAAGTTCGAAATTCTCCCTTAACAAATGATTATTATCAGTTTTTATAATTTTTATGATACTTATATTTATAAACAGAAGTTCCCCCTTTCTATTTAGTTTTTTAATAATAAAATATATGTAATAATTGTTATGCAAATATATATTGAAAAAATTATACAAATAAAAGACACATTTAGACTTGTAAATCCACATTCTAGTCAAGCTTGGTTTGTGTAGTTTAGAATCAAGCTCATTCACTATATATACAAGGTTCGTGTTCGTTTAAGCTTCGCTTAATTTAAAACTTTAGAAGTCAATTTCGAGTAGCTCGTGAGCAGTCACGGAAATCCGATAATAAAAATATATTCTCTTTAATGTTATGTATGATGCCAGAATAAAATTGTTGTTGCCATTTCTTTTGTGCAGATTCTACAAAATAATCATAATCAAAACTCCGGCGACGGCCGTCCGCCACCACCACCGGTGGCTCCAACGTCATTTTTCCGACCAGAACAACCACAAGACAGGTGGACACCCACCGCTCCGCCGCTACCAACCACCAGTCGCCACCGTGCAGTATACGCAGAGGAACTCCACCTTCCACCATCACCAACAAGATCCACTTCCAATTCGGGTCATAGAGAACCCGTTTGGCTTAGATTCAGACGCTCTAGAGGAACTTAATTCATTCAATCAAAAACCAAATGTACAAATTGTAAAGAAACAACAATTCACAATTCACAAATCACAAAGAAAAAAATAGCTTTTGATTTTCATTCATTCATTTAAATCTTTATCGTCTCTACAAACTATGAAAGAGAAGCTTCTTTCTTGATGGTGTTTCTGGACGAATCAGCTTTAAAATCGGTATGAACAGTTAACATCTCTATATGTCAATTGATGGTAGAAGACAGTTGAAGACGGTGGTGATGAGGCGGAGGAGGGCGCCGGAGAATTGGGCCCACCGGGAGCCGTCGGAGTCGCCGGAGTCAGGGGCGGTGGACATCGGGCGGAGATAAGCCCACGCCGCCTGTTTCACAAGGTGGTTTCGAATCAAGATTTCGTGAGTTGAATCGGCGGTGGAGTGGGGGGATCTGGGGGAATTCACGACGGTCGCCGGCGACGGGAGGATGTCACGGAGGGAGGTGTAGCAGGTGGGGTTGATGGAGACGAGCTCGAAGTCCATTGAAGAAGACGGTGGTGGTGGTGGTGATGTGGTGGTGGTGGTTACGGTGGGGTTACGACGGAGGATGATGGGGATGGGTGGTGTGGTGGAGTCATAGGCGGCGTTCATGGCGGAGATGAAGTTGGTGAGTTAGAGTGAAGAAGATGATCTTAATATCTTATAAGAGAATGATTTGTGTTTGAAGATTATTATTATGTATTTTTGTGGGATGAGTGAAGCCAATAATTAGCGTATCTTGTTGATGACTTGATATTTGTATTTTCTTCAAGATTTGTTAAGATCATGGGAGTGATTTCATTATCAAAACTATTAAACATGTGTTAAGATATCTTAATGATTAATGGATTGTACTACCCGATTAAAAGGTAATGAGTTTAAATGCAACAAAACTAGTTTTCTTTCCCCGTCGTGCGTTGTCGCGACACTGTATGCGGCATGCTAAAGTACCGTTTACGAACTAAATTTACCTCAATACGTAGAGTGACTCGAATTTATACTGTTGAATGAAAAGTTAAAAACGTATTATATTTAATCCGACTTTTTTCCAAACAAAACTTATGTCTAAACATAGACTTACAATCTTACAATCGATCCAACTCGTTTTCAAATTAAATTTACGTCGAAACGTGATGTAAGTGAAAAGATATTATATTTAACCAGACGTATTTTTAAATAAAACTTATATTAAAACGTAGACCTAACCTAAAGATACAAAAAAATAATCCCAAAACGTTTTAATATAATTTTAAATTTAACAATATAATAAAAGAAATTGTTTTTATGACGCAAGATTTCATGTTCATTACTTATTTAATTTTTTTATGGATAATCACGGTGTGATTGATATCGTCTTTGTGAAATACTTGTTTACTTGTTACAATTTTGTACAAGTCACTTTTCAATATTTAAATAAAAGAAAGTCGCTTATCTTGATTAGTAATTTAGTATGTTTGGTTACGAAATAAGCAAGTACAATCATCACATCTCGAGTAACATTTTCTTTTATTTAATTCCTATCTCTATTATTTGTATATATTTAATATTTAATTATTTCAAACCGTAAAAAGTATAACTGATAAATTAAAGTATCTAGGTTTAAGGATTATCAAATCGAAATCCCTTCAAACTGTATTTGACAGGAAGTATGGAGTATAAAATTCCAATAGTTCCATTAAATTGTCTTCATCACCGTTAATTATCAAAAGATTTCTTTCAATTAATCAATAATATCTTTTAAAGATTCAGATAAGATCATCTAAAATATTCGAGCTTTGATGTTCGCCTTCTTATGGAAACAAAAAAGAAATAGAATTATGCCTTTTGACATCCAATCAAATACTAGTATTTGGTCAAATAAGATGAACTCCTCACAAAACTAGTCACTTACATGTCGTAATAACCAATTTAACTTCACATATACAATCTACATCGTTGTCTATCACAATACTCAAACTTTTTGTTAAACTATCAACCTCATTTCCTACCCTACATGACATGCACACACACAGATTGAATGGTTCTATTTGTTTTTACTGTTATTTGTTCATTTGGTCAAGTTTAGAAGTAGTCTTTGTTTATTAGTAGTAGACCCCTAATTTGTTGGGACATTTTCTAGAAATCTGGTTATTGTGACAAGAAGACTTGCATGTATTTTCCATTTTACTGTTATTTATTCACTTAGTCAAGTTAGAAGTAGTCTTTGTTTGTTAGTAGTAGACTCCTAATTTGTTGGGATTTTTTCTTGAAATTTGGTTATTATTATAAGTAGACCTTGCATGTATTTTCCAACATGCAAGTCTTGTAGTTGTTTGTTTTCTTCATTGAATAACAGCATGCACCAGACCACATCTGGTTACCAAAAGTCACAACCAATTTTCTTTGTTCCTGTTTATTTTTGTTGTGTACTATTTCACATATTGTGTAAACCAGACACCAATAAGGCACCAGTAAAACTCACTACAATTGTTAATAAGATTTCAAGGGTGTCACTTGTTGCACTAACAAAACGATGTTCATAAGATGAAGTATTACCTCTGAATTTGTGAATAGTAAAGCTAAAAAACTATTTCTAAAAGTGTTAATTTATAACAATATAAATAAAGACCTATGCATACAATATGAAACTTATGTTTTAGGAGGAAACTAATTTTCATATAAGAACACGAGAAAACAAATCAGATAAACTAAGTAAGATCCTATTATTTTCTCCAAGTCAAATAACATATTGAGACCTTTAATTGGTAACAGGAACATTTTAAGAATCTTCCTGTTATTCAAGCCCCTAATGTCAAAACCAACTAATCATAGTTTGATCACAATACATTAAAGGTTAATTGCCGCAAAACATTAAGTTCCCTTTGTCATTGTAGACAACATACTTGGTTTCTTAATTCATATACTTGAATTTTAATGCAATTGTACCAAAAACTGCAAGTGTGGTGCTTTCTAGTGCAGTTAGCTTGCAAACAATTGCATCTAAATGCAAGTATACAATATTAAAAAAAAAAAAAAACCATAATATGTTGTATACAGTGACAAAAGATAAAAGTGAGTTAAACTTTGATGCAATTAACGCGACACTAAGATACAAGAACAAGATGATAGATACAGAAGACTAAACTGTAAAAAAGACTGTTGGTAACTCAGTATACCAGGCTTAAGAACAAACCTAATCAAGTTTTATTCCCAATGGAATGTTGATTTACTGTACAACAAACCTGATGCTGCTTTGGATTCTGATTTCATGCTCGTTGTATCCACTTGGATCATCTTATCCAGAAAACAACAGTCACTTGGCGTTGCTGATGTTGACCCAAGACTTTTGATGGTTCTTGTTGACCTTGGCTCACCTGAGGGCACCATTTGCGGGTGCATCAGTGTGACCATATGGTGAAGTGGTTGACCTTGGTGTCCCCACTTCTGCTAACCCGAATTCTTCACTAAGCAAATCAATACCATCCCATTGCATTCCAGGTACTAAAACTAGTCAAGGAATGTACTTTCTATTAACATTTCAAAATATCATTTCTTTGAGTAAATTTTCGACATTAATTATTCAAGAAGACCGCATGAACCAGAAACAAGTTTCACATTTTTTCTTGAATTTAGCAGGAAAAAGCTTACAATTTACTAGAAACTTTAACAAGCATCATTTTAAATTATGTGAACTGTGCTGATATGGGCCAGCCACCATATCAGATACTAAATATGCAAAAATATGGTTATGTAAAGAAAATTTTAAATTCATCTACCAGTTTGAAATTATTTTTTATTTAAGTGTCACATCACATGACACATAAACAAACAAACATAACAGCAAAACTCCCATTCATAATATAAGGTTTGGAGGGGGTATAAGATGAGGGCAAACCTTAGACCAATGTGATAAAGAGGGTGCTCCTTAAAAAACCCCAAGCTCACATCAGATGACAAGCAATACATACATATGCATTAAAATGATATGTGAGAAGTCACACGAGCACTATTTAAATATCAGCAAAAAAAAGGATCTGCTGCCAATTGAACAGGCTATTCATTCCTATAATCAGTGACAAACTGGAATTTTATTGATAAAAGTTGATAATAAAAACATGAGTTGGTTGCTAATTTACTCATAAAAGTTAAAACTTGATTTTGCTAATATGGAATAAGCGCCAAAAATAAAAAATACAACAAAATTAGGAGTTTTGAGATTGGGACAATACTCCTCTATTTTGTTTATTTAGTAAAAGTCAGATATGGCAGATTGCAACAATATATGAACAATGGACATAAACCCCATATAAAAAGGATACACTCTGTGTTCCAAATATCAGTCAAAGGGACTTCTTTATCAGATAGAAGCCAATAATCTGCATCATTCTGCAACATATTACCGAATACAAGATCATTTCATATATTAACCTCAATAGATTTACCATTTGCACACTTAAGACATCTTTTAGTGAATCATAGTCACTTACATCAACATCTGAAGGGACTATTCTCATAATCCTCCCAGGTGAATCTTGAGGTAGATTAATATCAGAATTCATATTATGTACATGTTGTGTTGATGGTTCAATGGTGGCCTCTGGATTGTGACCAGAGCCAGAACTTGATGCCATTGGTACCATGGTCATAGGTTGGTCAACCCCATCAGCATCCTCAAACTTTTCTTCAAATTGACTATATACAAATGATTTTGTGTTGATCAAAACCAAATTGAATAGACATAAGCATATAAAATAAACCATAATAAAAATTATATGCACCTGACAAGATAGACATCAATTGGGCCCATTGTACTTCTAAGGATTATCCTATACCTCCTTTGTGGATAATCAACAGCCTGACATATTAATAAAACAATGTCCCTCACATTAAATTAACCATGAATTCTAGAAAAAGACAATAAAAGGATGAAATTTTGTTTTCAAACTCACCTCGTCAGGATCTGGAACTTCAAGAGTAGTCCCATGAGGAGCCTTAATTGCTATCAACGTTTCGTTCTGTTGATTATAAACATCAGATATTTGAAGTCTAGCGAAAGTGTATATTTTCCTAAGTAAAGAATTATAAAAACTTGATAAACTTAAACCTCACCTGGAAGCATGGTAGACCTTTTATGTCATCTTCAGTAACAAAAAGCCATCTAGTAGGGCATCAATAATAGTTATTACATTAACAATATTTGACTAATGCTGCTAACATAAGCAAAGAAGATAAAAACATTACTTTTGACTTCTGTTATCTTCACTCAACTCCTGCATTTTTTCCTGCATTTCCCTGCAAAAAAACATTGCTAAATTAGATGGATTCAACAATATCAAATTTGGCAACTCTGATACTTTAGATAAAATGTGTAACCTGATGCTTTTATCTAATCTATGTTCTTCCGTTGAAAGTTTTTCAACTTCTGCCTGTAGCAAAAGCCAAAGTTAATAACTCATGGACTACGACTTGTGCAAAAGTATCATGACATACTTAAACACTATAATGAGAGAAAAATAAGAAAAAGAACAACTAGGTAAACCTAAGAAATCTACCCAAAACTGACAGGAAGAATTGACTACAAGCAAAGAAAATAAAGGTGGCATGCTGGTAGGCTGGGCTGGGCTGGGCAGGATAGGCCCACATGCACTTTTTTGTCCATTTAAGAAAAAGTATTGTGTTAATTTAAAATAACAATATCAATATTATTAGAAGAGTATCCTAAATTGTATAGAACGAATTAGAAAAATGTGTGTACTATAATAGACTTAGTGCCGCTTTCACCTGTTCAGCTCAGTTGATAAGTAATCCTTTTAGCTTAATTTTTTAATTGCATTGTTTGAGATAAGACACAACCCAAATTAACTCATTCATGAATAAATAGATCTATAGGAGCATCTCTAAAATTACACACCCATCAATGCATACCTGTAACAAAGCAACATCATCCTCCAACTCCCTAGGTTTTGAAGCATCAAGTCCTCTAAAGAGATAATTAAGATATTTCACATAAGTTTAAATGGATTGTACGCTTGTTTTGCATGGTATGTATATGTTGCAAAAAAGAACAACTTACTTCCATTGGATTCTATTTTTGAGCTTCTTTTCGATTAGACCAATCCCTTCAAGAACATTTGTTATATCATATATTCGCCTCTTCTGCACCTGGTATCATCACAACTTGTTGACTTGTATCGTATATAACAATCAAATAAGATATATTGTTTTATTCGAAAAAAAATTAAAATAGGAATACCTCCAAGGTAGCAGCAGCATTATTCAAATCGAGAATGCCATCTTCTGCATGTTTGATGAGGTTGATGAATTTTTTTGTCAAAAGCCCTGCAAAATTTGAAACTTTCTGTTAACAAATAATCCCATCTAAAACACGCAGAAGAACCTTATGAAGAATCAATAGCAATAAATCACCCAAAAGTTACCTAGTGAACTGTCATACCGGCAGGCACCAGCTGGAGTAAGTGGAGAAGGTGAACCTGTGTTGAACATTATTAGGTTTCACACAAATAAAAATATTTCCTCAGTAAAATCTATAGTGGTTAAAAGCAATCCAATCCATTAGTTCTTCATGATGACTTGCATCTTATAACTGCTTTTAGTTAACTAAAATTTGTCAGTTGTCACAATAATTAGCTTTTAATGTTATGATAACCAAATTCTGCTTCTGGTTATCAATATTCAATAGGTCATAAAATCGGTTTGGATAATCAATTTCATATAGGCTACAACAGAAAAGATAGTAAGAGAGTAAAATAAAATTACCTAATTACCATTTCTTTGAACCTAATGTCAGATACTATTACTCCCAAGTCCCATCTCAAACTCACATCCAAACACTCCCATAGTATCTGCTAGTAATGCAAACATATAAAAAATTCAAAACATGCCTCACCAGAATTCGAAACAGGGGTCTGAGGAGCAGGTTTATTGCTTTTTGTGACCTTTGAACGTGCATTTATCCTTCCACCTTTTGCAGAGACAGGAGTGTGAAGTGGACTATTAACTGTATCAGTGTAACCCATGCTCCCCCACTCATTAGATGGAACTTCATTATAATCTGCTCCGAGTTTTCTCTTTACTGGCTGTCGAACACCAAAACAATAACCATTTAAAACTTCAACCATGAAGACAAAATAACTACAACTGATCCATTAACTCAGCTGGATAACTTAAAAACCAATTAACTGATAGTTCATAATAGCACCAATAATGCAGTAAACTCTATGCGTACATGACTTAAGAGCACACTGTAACATCTTTCTTTGTTCGAGTTTCATAAAGGACGAACAATTTAATCCAAATAACTCAATTCTAAACGTCATCTTCTTTCTTGGTTACTCCAGTTGTTAACAACAAACCATCTGAATATTATATTACACATATACATTAAGTGCCATACTTTCTCTACTATCAAGTGCTCACTCACTCGATCTCACCCTCAAGAAACAAGTTCACCGTACACTTGAGTTTGATCTAAAGCTTGTCATGTGTAGACATGTAGTTCACCAACACAATTTAGATATTAGATTTTCAGAAAGGAAAAAAATAAGATAGGCAATACCCAATTTGGATTCCAACTACAGATTTTTTAGGTCACCATCCAACCAATTGTAGCAACTCAGCTGATTTAGGGCATAATCAAGAATCAATTAATCTCGTAACGAAATAAATTCCTACAAACAGTTCTACACGTAACTAACACTCCACATAAATTCGAGATTACTCTAATCACGTGTGAGCCTTCAATAAACCCTAACAATCACCACCATAACCAGCACGACTATCACAATCAAACATTTACACTACCGTAGATTTAACAACAATTACTTCATCGTCCCGATCGCCGGAGCCACCGACTCTAACCCCATCACTTCCAGACGAAAACCGATGATAGCCATCGGAACAAACAAACGGCGGTCTCGTCGATTCGAACGGCAAGTGCCGGCGCATCGGATTCAGGATCTGTCCACCACCGCCGCCGGAGACCGCCGCCTGCACCGGCGGCGCCGGTGGATTGAAACCTCGAGCTTCAGACATTGAATGATCAAAAATCAAAACAACAAACAGAATTACGAACAAAGTTAGGGTGATTGTAGCGATTTGGATTGATTATGAGAGTTGTTGAATTAGGGTTTTGTGAGATTTGTAGAGAGAGAAAGCAAAGGTGTGTGTGTGAAAAATGAAAATGGTGGGTTTGTTTTAGAGAGAGAAAGTGGAAGAGAGCAGAAAACGAGGGAAAGAGGGAATTTTTGGTTCGGATAGATGTGGAGGGAAGATAAATGAAAATTATAAATGTGGGATGTGAGTCCTTGTGCTTTTGGGTTTATGACTTTCAAGTCCTTGTAGTTTTGCCTTTCATATTCGGTATATCAATTAGAGAATTACTTGAATGACACACGCTAGGTGAGCGAATGAGTCGAGCTGGTTACAAGCTGTTGGATATTGGTTTGTTGAAGGCTTGGATCAAGCCAAGTTAAATCGAGCTATAGTGAAAATTGGAATTGGTTTGGTTTATTGTTTAATAGACTGTTCCAAAACGGTTCCATTATTTGTATAATATCAATTTTTAATATTATGTAATAACAAATTATATATGTATAATAATGGTAGATAACTAAATTGTATATTTAATTTTTTATATATAAAATAGTTGTATACGGATATTAATAATAAAAAAATAAAACAATTGATAGATAATAAGTAAGTCAAGCTCGGACATATAATTTTCTTACACAAAAAAATTTTGAATTTTGAATATAAAGTCCGAAACTAGTTGACCTGATAAACTAAACTTGGAGAGCTCGAGCTCTACCAGACTAGATTTTAGACCAGGGGTGTAAATACTCAAGTCGAGTCCAAGCTCTCCCAAGCTCGGCTCATTTTAACTTAAGAAGGCCCGATCCTGGTTCGTTTACAAACTTATTTCTAAAGCTCGAGCTCAACTCATGATAAAATTTTAAGGCTTATGCTTTGGATTGTTTATTATTTAATTATTTTATTTATATATCTTTATTATTGTTGTTATATAAATTTGTTATTTCTTTTTGTATACATAACGTAACATATAATTTCTTAGAGAAATGTATTCTGAACATATTAGAAAATTTTTAACTTAAGAAGGCTCGATCCCGGTTTGTTTTCAAACTTATTTCTAAAGATCGAGCTCAACTCATGATAAAATTTTAAAGTTTACGCTTTGGATCATTTATTATTTAATTATTTCATTTATATATCTTTATTATTGTTGTTATATAAATTTGTTATTTCTTTTTTATACATAACATAATATATAATTTCTTAGAGAAATATATACTGAACATATTAGAAAATGTTTATAAGTAAAATAAAATTTTGCACCAGTATTTGAGAACTCGAGGTCGGCTCGCTTACACCGGTACTAACGGCTAGAGAGTCGTAAAACAATCGCGAATGTTACCAACTATACTTCCATAATATTAATTGTTCACTAGGGATTAAAATTACACGAGTTAGAGAAGGATTGAAACAAAATACCACATGACATGTGCTGGTGTTATAATTAATTTATAAATATTTAAATGTTATTGATATGATTCGGCTACAATAGTTCATTTTGCTGTAAATCAACAACTTTTGTCTTAAAAGTATTGAATTAGTCAACCCTACGAAATTAGTTTAGTACAATTAGTCTGGTTTATTTTATTCAACTTTTGTGTGAGGTAAAGATAATTAAGGTCCGGTTTAAGTCCTTTTTTGTGGCTCGGTTTTTGCAATATAATGTTTGTTGACATTGGAATTTGGATGTTAAGTTCGTAGTAAATTTTATGATATGGTTTTAAAATGCCAGGTTGTTTTTCAATCGTCCGCATTGGGTCTATATATCCTCTATATTTGAGTATTATTTAAAGGAATGGTGACGGAGCAAAAATGGGTAAGTTTGTTGTTTTATGATCTCGTGGTGTTGGGTTTAAAACGTGGAAAACAACATCCTACACAAGATGGTGAGATCAAGTTGTGTACATTAGATCGAGAAGCGTTCCGGCCCTGCCCCTCCCCGTCCCAAACAAAACGAAAGCTAAGCCAAACATCGGATACATCCATGACTATATATTCAGCATGGAAAATACATATATTATAACTAGCAAATTAGACCCGCGGTTTTGATTTTGAATATATATGATAGCGTCGCAATGGTACTAAAAGGTATTATTGTGTGTTGTTAAATACTCAAAATGCCACTAAAAGGTATTATTGTGTGTTGTTATAAATATAAAAATATTTAAAAATTATATAAATAAATATTTAAATAAAATAATACTTAATATATACTATAGATATATAATTAGATTTTAGATTTATGGTTATGACGTTGAAATTATAGTAAGAGAGTGTTTGGGTTCTTATATATGATTCTAAGTGTTAGTGTAAGTTATCTTATGTTGCATCATGACATAAAGACGTGCAAAAGTCCATAGCATCATATAGAGGGCAAATTTATAAAATCGTAATCCGTAAGGTATAGAGTATTTTTTAAAAAACTATTTTTAGAAGTAGAACAATTATAATAAAAAAGGAGTTTTAGGGTAATCATAATTGATAGTTTTGATTAATAATAGAAAAAATATATTTTATATAATAAATCATACTGATATAATGTATATAATTTTACTTAATGTATTATATTCGTTTCTAAATTTTATAATCTCCACACAATTTGATGTTTTCCTCTAATTTGTATTATGTGTTTTAGTGTTGAATAGTTAATCCATATTTAACTTTGTTATTGGTTGTCTTTTTACATTCAAAATAGAATGTTTTATGCATCTCGTAGGGTTAAGTAAATATGAAACTCAACGAGAGTAGACAATTTTTGTGTAGACCGGTTGAACCCGTAACCCAAAATAAAACCAATCAAAGTATATAAAAGCGATATAATTAATATGGTTTTGGAACCCCAATGAACAAAGAGTTAACGTTGTGTGAAATTTTTTGTGTAGACCGGTTGAACCCGTAACACAAAATAAATCCAACCAAAATATATAAAAAGTGATCTAATATGGTTTTAGAACCCCGGTGAACAAAAAGTTAACGTTGTGTGAAATTCCATGACCATTGTTGTCCACTTGTCCATGCTACTATGTATTTTGACATACAATCCATCAAATCATCTATGTGCTTATTTCATGTTTTTATATATTGTGAACATGTAATGGTATCCCTAAAGTTAGTCTCTTTCACATATTACATCAAACACGTAGGTGCATTATCCACCCAATCATTACCCACATACAAGTTAAAATCTAAAAACAATGAAGACTATAATGTGTTTGTGAATCCATACACCTTAAACTAATAATCCTTACGGGCATCAAAATATCAAACAAACACATGAACTAGCTTTGTAATCACATAACATACGGTCAAGCCATTTACTAAGGATGTTAAATTGCATTTGTTTGGATTGATTATGATTGCGAGAGGACTCGAGCAAGGAGGTTGGTTTGGGATTGATTAAGACCGTGATTGTTAGGGTTGGTTGTATTTATTTATATGTGAGCGGACAACAAGATCCTCACTAAGGTAATGACGGTGAGGGGAGGCTGGTTTTGGATTTGTCCAATCCGGGTAGCCCGAGATGGCTTGTTATCGATCGTAAACCTACATACGTTGTTATCAATTTATCATCTACCATTATAGCTCTGAAAACACTAGGGGTAGGACTTGGGTCTAATGGCAAAACCATTGAAGATAGATAGGTGAAATCCCCTTGCAGTTAAGAATTCGAGTCATAACCTGTAACAAGTTGATGTAAATTAATCGTATTATAAAATGATAAAGTAGGATACGCAAGGTACATTTATCCATTATGCAAACACATATTTTTGAAAATATGGTAACTTTTAATGGTTATAGACTTGTGTTTTCTTTTACATTGTTTATGGCGAAACTAGGGCGGCCAATCCCGATCCCAACTTCACTATTTTTAACGTGAGAGTCGCCAAACACCGAATTCAAGATGAAAAGGTGGTGGTTAAGCTTGACTTCACGGACAAAACACAACAAAGTAGCATGGACTAGTAGTAGTGCTACAACAAAGAACAATGACAAGGTGGATTTTACTTTTAATGTTAAGAGCCGACCATGTATACACCATACAATATACAAGGTAAGCATCATTTAATAGAGTACAACAAAAATAATACTCTCGTTTTCCAAATCTAACTACACCAACTAAGATACCGTGTTTTAAGACGATGAGTTCATATCAAATCACCTTAGTATTTTATTTAACGAATAGAGTTTGAAGAAGATGAGACAATAACGAATCTTACTTTTATCTCATAATACACAATACTAAATTTATGAAGACTCTACACTTGGTTGAATCAAAACCAAACACCACCTTAACATTTTAAGGCTATTTTCTTTTAATTTATCAGTTTCCAAACAAGATGGAACACAACATAATCCACCCCCACAAAACCCCTTATCTTCATCTATCCATCCCTTCACACATCACACCTCCACCATAAAAACACAAAACCCCAACAACCAACAACAACCTCCACACCAACAATGGCTTCTTCATCTGCTGTTGCAGCCCTCATCTCTTCCCCAAACCCTAGAACTTCATCTTTCATTTCCCCCAAATCTCAAACCCTAAGCTTCTCCAATTCATCCTCTCTGAGCTTTCAATCAAAAGCCCTCCGTTCATCCCTCTCCCTCCGCCCCACCACCGCCCGCCGGAACGCCTTCGTCGTTAAAGCTGTAAGCACCACGTTTGAGCAATCGGCATTGTCTTTTGAGTATTCGAATTTGACCTAATTGATGTTGTTTTTCTTAATTACGTTTTGTAATTGATGGATACTGGATTTTGATGGTAGTGTTGTGAGTTTGAGTTCATATTCTAGTGCTTATGTAGGTTATTTTAGTAGTTGTGTGGTGATTTTTTTTTTGCTTATTTTTTCATTGTGTATATATGCGTATGTATTTGAGATTGAGGGTATTTATTATAAATACTGTAATCTCACTTGATTACCTATTGGGTGAGGGTGGAACATTAGTTTATTGCACATAAATGAGTAAATGACACCATTTTTCGTAATTTCAATGTCCTGATAGCTAAAGCAATTTTTTATGATCACAAATTGATTATTCAGGGAAGTAAATGCAGCCTTTTTGGGTCTGTAAAGGATGCATGATTAATATTGATAGATGGCAAATTAATAACAGATGATGCTAGATGTTGGACCATCCTGCAATTCATCTTTTATAACTTACAAGATTCGTCGTTGACTATGGAAATGTGAATTGGGTGGGATTTTATTTCAAAAGTGAACCACAGTACGGATTTGAGCCAGGGATTGGATAGTGTTGAGCATCGACTACATAATGTGTCTTTTTTTGTCCTTAATTTGTGTTGGCTATATTTCATACTGACAGTTTTCTTTATTTGTAGGGACTGCCGCTAGTTGGAAATCAGGCGCCGGACTTTGAAGCCGAGGCTGTTTTTGATCAAGAGTTCATCAAGGTAACTGTAGTGACATATGGTTTCATTGGTTCGAAACATTTAAAAGTTAAAACTGATATAGAACATCTAAAAGTGGCCTTGAACATGTAAACCAGCTTAAGGCCGGCCTAAAACAAGCCTAAACTACCCCAAGGGGACATCCTAGTGGTTAAGTGGTGTGCCCCATAACCATAAGGTTGGGGAGCTTTTGGTGTATTTATCCTAGAAAGTCTAGGAATTGTTGTTCAATGAAAAAATAAACAAGCCTGAGTACTCTAGATACGGTGTATCTATTCTGTGCACCTTGCTTAAAAATCACTTGCTTTTTAAACGCCTTGTACCTGTGCCCAAGGCTCAACCTTTGCGCATTGAAACACCTTTGACTACCTAGCTATGGACCATTAAATTATTATTGTTATTTAAATTAGTAAGTCTAGATCTTTATCCAGTGATCAAGAGTTCATCAAGGCACTCCATTAATTTCCTGTTTTCTTGCCTAATGATTACATACACTTTTCCATTGAAAAAATCTATATTTTGGACCTTTTGGTCTTTATCAGGTAATGCATACTATGTTCATACCTCATTACTGCAATAAAAAACGTATATGATATCCAACTACGGATATGAACTGCATTGTAGGATCTTCAACTGCCCTCAATTGTAATAATCATGAGTATATTTTCTCAAACATACCTGGGATTTATTACGTTATGAAATTGAAATAACTTTGTGGGAAATTTGTCATTGCAGGTTAAGCTCTCTGATTACATTGGCAAGAAATATGTCATTCTCTTTTTCTACCCTTTGGACTTCACTTTTGTTTGTCCAACAGGTTGGTAGCTCATCGTTATTAAACATGACATCTTTTTCCTTTTTTCTCCAGCTGTCTTTATTTTTACTTGAATATGGATATAGTTCGTAAAAACATGTAACAATGGCTATTATATTTTTTGCTTAAACTATTACTAATTTTGTTTTCTTATTGTAGAAATCACTGCATTCAGTGACCGATATGCTGAATTTGAGAAGATAAACACTGAAATATTGGGAGTTTCTGTAGACAGTGTGGTAATTGTTTCTTACGCCGTTAAATCGGTTATACGAGCCTTGTATATTACTATATATAGTTACTGTTTCTGATACTTTTAACGTTTTTCTTTGCATAAGTATATCGTTTTGAAAGTGATCCAAACACGAAACATGTGATTCTTTTGTTTTAAGCATACTTATTCTGTTTTCTGCAGTTCTCCCACCTTGCATGGGTTCAAACTGATAGAAAATCTGGTGGTCTTGGTGATCTGAACTACCCACTGATTTCCGATGTTACAAAATCGATTTCAAAAGCCTTTAACGTGTTGATTGAAGACCAGGTATCCATTCATAAATTATATTTTGCTAATCTTTGGGCCATTTGTATATTAGTTATTTATTATGTCAAAATGTTGGTTTCTCAATTTGTAGGGAATAGCATTGAGAGGACTTTTTATTATCGATAAGGAAGGTGTCATCCAACACTCCACAATTAACAATCTTGCTATTGGTCGAAGCGTTGACGAAACACTGAGAACACTTCAGGTAAACATACATCATGAACGCGGTTGATTAACAGGTCGAAATTGATTCTGTATTATTTGCATAGAATGATTTAGGAGATTTTATGAATTAAAACTACACTCTGGTGATTTTTGACCCATTTGACCTATTTCTTTGTTATCTTATACCTTTTTCTTTTTTGATCTTACCTGTTTGACCCGTTAGACATAAAAGTAGTAACATAACCCAAATCATTCGTAGGCACTGCAATATGTACAAGAGAACCCGGATGAGGTATGCCCAGCTGGATGGAAGCCCGGGGAGAAGTCGATGAAGCCCGACCCTAAGGGCAGCAAGGAATACTTTGCAGCCATATAATTAGATGCAGGGTTCTTATTGAATTGAATTTTGGGAGTATTTTGTTTTTCGGGTTACAAACTTGTCGAACAAGAAACTGTTATCTGTTGTGTTCTATTGCATATTTGAAGCTGGGAATATTTTGTTTTTCAGGGATACAAACTTGTTGAACAAGAAACTGTCATCTGTTGTGTTCTATTGCGTATTTGATGAAAAATTCAAAACTATTTTTGTAACTGAGGAACACATCATCTACTATACATTTATTGTATTTCTCAAAATCATTACGCCAGTACACTTACGTCGTAAAATTTGAAGCCACAACTATTTAGTTAAGGATTTTAAAATTTTAAATTAGTTTCTAGTTCATTAATTCTGAGTTAAGCCAATCATGGTCCTATAATCATATAGTCAAAATTAAGATTAATATCGCGATGTAAACAACCATGCTTTATCGAATTATCAGTAATCGAATTATCATCAGTAACAATGATCAAATCATCATACAAAAATTTGTTCTTAATGAAGATGCATTATGATGGGTGTTTACTAAATTTCAATGCATGTTGCGGAAAAGTGCATTATGTTAACTACATATGCACTTTGCTATACATTAATTTTGCTGCAAAAAATAACATTTATCTTCCTTAACACATTCTTTATAACTCAGTATCTCTGGTATTAACTAAACGACGAGTGATTTGTCAACATATAATAAAAAAAACAAAAATGATAAATAACAAATATAATTTTAATCTTTAAGCCTCAATTTCGTTATTGTAAAGGATGCTTTTAAATTCTTTCTAGACCTCAATAATCATGAAATGACACATACTGACCGATGACATATTGATAATCTGATATGTTACCCCAAACAATGAATTGATTATTCGATCCCATTAAAAAGTAGATGAAAATTTTAAGGAAAAAATTTAACTTTAGGTAGAGGAAATCATGAATTGCAAGTTTAGAACATTAATAAAGTCGTCCTTCTCGATCAATATTGGTGATTGGTATATGATGTTCGAACAATTTTCCACTTGCATAAAAAAACCAAAGGCCTAGAAAAAGGACAAAGCTAGCTATGGTAACATTATAATCGACTCATACGAACGTCAGATAGAAGGTAAATAGAACAAAAACCAGCTTACTCTCTCATGATTAGACAAGTAAAGCCACTTAGCAGAGGTCATTTAAGGTCGTTAGAGGAAGGATCAATGTTTATTTTAATTAATAAAACAGTAAAACTATAGACTAATTTTAAATTAATAAAATCGTCAAATTATTGATAATAAAATTAAAACGATTTAAAATTGTCTTTTTAATATCGTAATACATATATTTATTCATATAATTTATAACGAGAAAAATGATTGTAATATAAAAAGATGGAAGGATTACGTTGGAGAGTTGATAGTTGGTGGCCAACAGAAGCACGAAACATGAGGTTTGGAATTTTCAAAATAGTTAGGATGTTTGATAAAATATTATTTTTCTTATAAAGAAATTTTTTATCAAATATATTATATCAGATGTATTCTTTTTTATTTGGAACTAAAAGGACAGTAGATTCCTCAAATTAAAAAATGGGGATTAAAATATTTTGCGATCCCATTTTTTTGGGATAAGGAACCTATATACATTCATTGAGTTAAAAAATAATATATGTTTTTTCACATTATATTAGGTAGCATATATTTAGATTAATTTGCATAACACTTTCGACTTTGAACCTAAAGATGAGAGGTATTGTTGTTTCGTGTTCAAGTGTGATGGCGTCGGAGGTGATGCTTGCATCAAGTCAATGGAGATTGCGATACGGATGAGATGGTGTTTTTTGTGTTTAAGTGTGATAATGTGACTGTGATACTCATATCATGTCGACTCAGATAGTGATAATGTGACTATGATACTCATAACACTCACGACTTCAAACCTAAATAACAATATGAATATTGATGCAAATGGTATGCTTATATTATTGTTATTATTAAGTTTGTTTAACTATACCTAAAACGATTTAAATTTAATACTTAAGTCATTTGAACATCCGAGTAGGGTTTGAGGTCTAAAAATCACACAACCAAAAGGTTGTAAATTCTTATCTTGCCAAAGACAAAATACAAATAATTTAAACATCTGCAAATCTATTCTGTGTATTTTTTTAATATAAAAACTTTATAATGGTTTTTTAGACAATTGAAACAAACCCCAAGGGGCAATATCGACATTTGCACATATTTATATTGAATAAAATTTGCATTAAGATTAAGATCTACTTACAACATGCTGAATATTTAAACTTAATAAAAAAACAATAATAAAATGTTGAATATTTAAACTAGTATTTAATTTATTACAATATTAAAAAACAAAATCTTCTTAAACCACCAATATAATCACAATTCACAAGTTTTCTAAATTTTTTTAGAGTTATTACGTTATCTATCATGTCATGGCAGTACTAAAAAAATTCAACAAAAGCAAACATAAATATTATATAATATCTACAAGATAACAACTAATTAGATTTTAAAAAACAAGAAAGCCAAATATAATTAATTCCCATTAAACTTGCAAAAGTTAAAATCAAAGTACCATCTCCATCTCCATATCATATACATGAAATTGAAGGACATTAATCCCCACAAAAACCAAAACAGTCACTGCATCAGGAGATGTACCATTTCATTAGTGTTTCTATATAGATATATCATTAATATATACCCCCAAAGCATACTAGTTTCACCAAAAAGACGTGCCATCGATCGTATTTCTACGTTTGAACGCCTGCATCGGGTACATAACTTAGTCTATCGACTTCATCCCACGTCAACTTCGCTGCAATTTCATCATATTCCGGAACAAATTCCTGAAATTCACATAATCATAAGATATAATCATAAGATGCATGAATAAACAGTTAAAGCACATAAACGTATCATATTTAAAACAATATGTACCAAGTGTATAATTGTACATTCAGTTATCATAGTTTTCTACTTAAAATTCGTTCTGTACTAAATGTGCCCCTAATAATGTAATACTTTGAGACGTCTACATTTATATCTTAACTAACCTCAAGCTGTCTGACCAACTGTTTGGCGGTTGGGGCGGAGACGATGATGCGGCGAGCGGTTGGCGAGATAAAGCCTTCATCAACAGCTTTATCTATGAAAGACAGCAATGAGTTATAGTAACCCTCCACATTCAGCAGACCAACCTGGACATGATCCACAAAATAAGATAACAGTTATTAATGGGACCCACCATATAAATAATTTTCTTTATTTTTTTTTAATTTAGAAGCACAAAATAAAACAATAAAGAATCAGGTATGATGATGTAACAGATCTTCCAAAATCATCTTCTAAAACCATCTATCCACATGCATTTGATTCTTCCATACTACCAACATTTGACCAAAAAGATGCCCCTTTTAAATTCTTCCATATTTGGTTTTCAATCAAAATCATTGGAATATAACCTTTTATGCATGATGTACAAGGTACATGTTTTTAATCTCGACCCCACCAATACCCTGCTTATTAATGAGATCACGTCAAGCGCAAGTTATAGTACCGACATTTGATAAAAAAATGACCTTTTTAATTCTTCCGAGTTTGATTTTTAATCAAAATCACTAGAATACAACTTTTTTGAGAAACGTGATATGTGTTAATCTTGACCCACTAATACCATGCTAACCAATGAGATCAGATAAAACATAAATTCTAGAGGCGTTATATTAAAAAAAAAAAAGAACAAGCTAGAATAGGTGTTAATCTTTTTACAGGTTTATGGTGGATTTTGAGCTGAGCCCATGTGATAACTTCTAGCAGTTCTTCAAGGGTTCCATAGCCACCTGAGAAATATATAAATCCAACATGAATTTCTTTTAAACTATTTTTAAGATCTTGAATCTTTATGAATCAATATTATATCCCAAACCATACCCGGTAGAGCGATAAATGCATCAGCTTGACGAGCCATCTCAGCTTTTCTTTCATGCATATCAGCAACCGCTTTCACTTCACCAACCGTCTCACCGGTTATCTGTTAATCACAAGATATTTTTTCAACTGTCAAAAAAAATGGGACCCACAAAATAAAATCATAACCTGCCTAAACGGATGTTTGAAGAGAACTTAAAAGTAAAAAAAAAATTTGAGTTCTTTTTCAAGTTTTGAAAGAAATGGACTCATTTAGTTAGAGTAGAACCAGCAACCAAATAAATGGAAATAAAAAGTTGAATTGTTGCTATTTATGGTTCAAAAGGACAAGAAAGACAAAAAAGAAACTGATTTGAAAAGGGAAGTTGATTAAATGCAGTTTGTATCAAGATGGGTCAAATCACTATTAAGGTCCCAATACAGCTTTTATTAATGACTACTCTTCTTCTCCAGAGCAGAAAATCCCCAAATCAAATTACTGTACAGCTCTTACAGCACAATGCACATGTCAATGTAGCACTATTTTACTGGATATGGGAATTTCAGGTGCATTTTGACACTAAAGGGTAACAAACAAAAGAAGAAAAACTTTGATTTGAAGGTTCTTGAATATACCTCTCTGGGCATTAGAGTCCTTGGTATAACCCTGCAAGAAACAAAAAAGACATGAAATTAAGACTTATTCTTGGAGAAATTACCCAGGATACCCTTGTGGCAGTGACTTGTGTGAGTGTAATCAGAAGGGTAAAGGTGTCATTTTGATGGGATTTTCTTTTTTATTTCAAGAAAGCTGAGAGAGACATACTTGAATCACTGCCTAAAAGGTTTCATACTTTTTACAAAAAATAAAACTTTTTACATGATTTGTTTCACCTTTCTATGTACAAATTCCCAGTATGGACTGACAGACCAATATGGATGTTTATATCTTTGATAAAACAAAAGATGCTTCATTGAATCTGTGTAATCAAGAAACCCTTTTTTTTATACAAAACACCATGCTTTTTTAAGTGTGGGACTATGTTTTCAATCTTTCACAAAATTAAAGACGTCAACTTTTTCAAGAACTTGATGTTTATGTTCAGTTTTCAACAGGAAAAAGGTGAAAAATAGCTTGATTAGTACACATATCAGTTTTTAAAGCAATTGATCCCATAATGTCTGGTTTGAGCTCTGCCAAAACTCATTTTGCATCGAGTACCGTGAAACATTCATGAATACCTTTGAGTAATCTTTGACTCTTATAGTCAAACTTGTATATGCTAAAGATTTGCAATTAGTAACAATTTTTTCATCTTCAATCCAAATTCTATTTCCATTCAATCTATGTTAGTATTTGAAGATGTAACTACAACTTCCTTTCAAGAAATTTAGTTGTATGGTTACCATATTCATAGTTAAAAAAATGGTCAATTTGACCATCAAAACAAGAAAAAGCAAACAAACATCACAAAAGGCAAGAACACAAAGAATTATGAAGTGAAAGCGATGGATGTCTCTATTGGAAACTTATATTCTAACTATTTTTATATTTCAAAAAAAGTTCATATCAATCATCAATCTCTACTTTCCTTTCCTTTTGAAAAGGATAATGTTATTATTTTATTAACTTGTTACAAGATTATTATCAACCCTCACAAATTTCATATAAATTTGTCCTTCAACTTCTCAAAGAAACAAACTTGTTTATCAACAAGTTCATTTGTTCTTTTAAAGATTATTATAAAACTTCACAAATTTTATATGAATTTTCACTTCAACTTGTGAAGTACTCAACATACATATAGTCATATAGATGCATAGATACATTCAAAGTCTAGAGAGAGAAAGTAGAGAGAGAGAGTAAGAGTGAGCATACCCTAGAACATGACGCCCACCATCATGAACTGCCTGAGAAACAAGACCCATCAGACCCACGCTGCCACCTCCATAGACTAGATCAATCCTTCTTTCCACCTTCCAAAAAAACATTAAACATATAATAACATTGACACGTGTCACAAACCCACTTCACCATCTCAGAATCAAGAAAATTAACCCATCATTACCACATTGTAAACAATAATACCCTTGTTTCAAGATTCATTTTTTTATTAATCTGAACCGATTTCATTCAACCCCATGAACATAAATGATGATGAAGGCCTTTGATTGGTGTGACAAAAGCTGAAAACATGCTTAAGAAATTGCCATTATACTAATATAGCACGTTTGGTTCCCCATTCATATGCACACACCATTCTTTTTGTTTTTTTCCAAATAATATCTGTTATTTTTTATAATTTTTTACACATAATTTTTGTTTTCTTACAACCTCCTACCATAAACCTAGATCATGCAAGAAGGCTGCTCAACTGACAGCACGTTACAGCTAGCAATTTCTCTCTCTAACGCACACACACAAACACACTCTCTCTCTCTCTCATGCCAAACATAAACCCTAACTTCCATTCTTCAATCTTCAATTTTGATCAAAAAACCCAATAACCCTTTTGATTGTTAATCAAATAGCAATAATCTCAAAGAATCTTGAAATGGGTGTAGCATAAATCCCTTTAAAACGGTGAAATAATGTAAAACAAAAGGACTATATATCAAAGATTAAACAAATTTATACCACCAAATCAAGAAACCAGCAAGAAGCAATGGTGGGTTTTGATCAACAATGGCGGTGTAACAATGGGTTCTTGAAATCTTGAAAGAAAATCAAGAACCGTATGCTTTATATATACATATAGATACACATATATATACGGTTAAATAATGTAAAACAAAAGGATTATCAAAGATTAAACAACTTGATGTCAAAAAATCAAGAAACCAGCAAGAAACAATGGTGGGGTTTGATCAACAACGCTGGTGTAACAATGGGTTCTTGAAATCTTGAAAGAAAATCAAGAAGGGTATTAGGATATGCTTTATATATACCTATATATATATGTGTGTGTGTGTTTATATGTATTGATGATATGATGTACATGCAAAAAGAGTTATATACCAGTTCTTTTCCAAGATCAATGGCAGCTTCTTGGTAGCTTGGTTTCTTGCCTGAGCTGCTTCCACAAAAGACACATATTCTCTTGAATCTTGATTTTGATTCACCTTCCATATCTTACTTTCTCTCTCTAAATCTCTCACTTTCTCTCTCTAGAAATATTGGGGAAGATGATGAAGAAGATGATGATGATGATGGTGATGTGGTTGTTGCTTCCTGGAACAAGGGAGAAAGAAAGGAGGGGGTGAAGAAAGAATGAATTAAACCAATGTTGTTGTATGATATGATATTTATAATATTATTATTGATATATTTATTTAAAAGTGTAAATGGATTTAAAGAAAATAAAAAAATGAGAAGAGACCCACAACACCACTACCCCACCTCTCTCACGTTCTCCTAACCCCGTGGCAAGTGAGATTTTTTTAAACTTGTTTAATATTCATAAGTTGATATTTAAAAAATATGTGTTAAAAAATGTTTGTCTCTTATTTATATTATACTAATTACCAATATTTTTTATGCATGATGGTATTGTATCTTATGTATAGTGATTTTTTTTTTAAATTGATTTTTTCACTTTTAACACAAAAGTTTTCATATTTTTTAATTTAGTTCAAGGTTCAAGCTTTACGGTTAATAAATATATTGATGAGGAGCATCTCATGTAAGTAAGTAATTAGACATCCCATTTAACTAGATGAAGTTTTAATCGGATGTGAAGATTACAAATTGGTGGTGATTATCTTCAAAATGAATTTAAAAATTAAGTGATGGATATCTTCAAATTAAATTTTAAAGAATTATCTACACTAGCTTTTATTTTGATTAGTTATTATTTAGTTTGTATTTTTTAGTAGTTGCATGATCTTTTTTTATTTTCAAACAATTATAAGTATTGGATGTGAACGTGGATTTAAGGTTGGATGTTAATTGAATTATTTTGGTGATTTTTGTCAAGAAACCTTGTTTTGAAGCTTTTTGGTTATCAATAACATTTTGAGCCATTTAATTGTGTTTGTTACTTCATCGTATATAGATTTATGATTAGAGTTAGAAAGTGTACGAGTCATCGATTGATTTTTTTTAGTAATGATCAATTTCCATGAGTAATAAACAATTTAAGGATTATTTTCAAGTTTTGTTACTTTTATGATCACAGGTTTTAGTACCTTTTGAATAAACTATTAATATTTGAGAGTTTTTTATAATAAAAAAATGTATAATTACAAGTTAGATTAAATTGTCTCTTAGTTAGCCGCTCCAAGATTGTTTTATATATCACATTTTATGATTTAAAATTGGTTCTTTATACTATATTAGATTTAATAAACGGATTGAATAAAAAAATATTAATAAAATAAAATTTTATTAGTTATAAAATGATATTTTAAAATAGAATATGAATAAAATCTTTTTTATTATAAATAGAATGAAAATTTTGTTGTAGCCATTTTAGAAAAAAAGTTATTTTTATATACTTTCTTATTATAACTCTTAATTTTAATTATCTTTTATTTATAAAAATTTTGTTTTAACAAATATTAGTTTTAAAATATTTTATATTTTTCAAAAAGTTTGATGTTTTAGAAAATTGTTTTATTTTATGAAAAAATTATTTTTTTGGATATATCATTAATAAAAATATCTCTTTCTTAATTTATTAAAAAAACTATTTTAATTTAAAAAAGAATTAAATAATATTATTAGTAATTAATGTGATTAATTAACATGAGAGATAAGCGAAAAATTTTGGTGATCAGAAATGTGGCATTGACATGTGTCTATTGTAGTTACGTTTTTATTAAAGCAGGGGGTTATAAACAATTTAGGGATCCGATTAAATATCTTTTTTCCTTTTTTAATTTGATGATCATTAATTTAAGTATTCTTCGAACAAACTATTGAAGTATATAAAAAAACTAAATGTATACAGTTGTTTTCCTAGAATGATTACAAGCTATGAAGATTAAATGAGATATATAGCTAGTATGTATTAGAACATTAAATGATCTAACATATATTTGCCCTCAATTGAATAAATAAATTATAAGTGAAATTCTTTGTTTTTGTTACATTTTTATAAGTAGACACATTGTATAAGTGGTTCTTATGGTTTAATCATATTGCATGTTTGGTTCTTAAATTTTAAAAATTATAAATTTAGTCCAAAATTTTTTATACACATTGCACATTTGGTCATGGACATTAAATTCATTATGTTTTTAAGCAATTTATAAAGTTTAGACTAACTTTTAAACTTAACTTTAGAGACCAAAAGTGCAACGCCCACATAAAATTTAAACTAACTTTGTAATTTTTAAAATCTAGGGACCAAACTTGAAATAATCTCACAAAAGCTTGGACTAACTTTGCAATCTTAAAAGTTTAGGAACCAAATATGCAATCTGATCAAACCACATGAACTATTTATACAATTTTCTCTTATAAATATGTAAACATATGTAGAATAACAAATCTTCACATCATAAGCGTATGATAAGGAGATCCTTTGACACTCGTAATATGTAGTATATGGATTACCGAAAATAGAAACGAGACGAGGTTTGAGCAGGGGAGCGGGAGAAGAACGAGACTTATGACGGATCGTAACCTCTTAAGTCTGTGTAAAGACCCGACGTCATTCTATTGATTTAACATGTACCGTTACATGCTAAAAGAGATGTATGGGAATGAGTTAAGTAGTGAATCCACGTTTAAAGGGAACCATTGACCTTGAGCTTGGTGTTTATCGGTTTATGTATTGTTTTTCAATCAATTTGGTAGTTAGATTGGTTACTTTAAACGAACTGAAAGTTCAACGAACAGTTCGTGACCGTTCGACAGTAAGCTAGTTTATGTTCGTTTGTTTAATAAATGAATGAACACGAACAAGAAAACTCTGTTCGTTTACTTAAACGAACAAACATTAACAGAGGTTGTGTTCGTTCATTTATGTTCGTGGGCGTTCGATAATATATTCGTGAATGTTCGTTTATTTAAAAGTTATGTTTTAGATAATTATGTTAAGTACTTATTTATATATGGTGGATATTACATGATGTTTGCTATTTCAATTATAAAATCAATATATGATGGTTTGTATTTGTTTGTTTTAGGAAATTTCGTTTGTGTTCATCAATGCACATAAATATTTGTGTGTGTTTGTTTGCCTTTGTTTGCATTCGTTTATATTCGTAAACAGTTCATGAACAGATTCATTTCTTTAATGAACGAACACGAACAATAAATCTCATTCGGTAAGCGTTCGTGAACAGTTTATGAACAATATATTTTTCTTAATGAACGAACACGAACAATGCCCCGTTCGTATCCGTTCGGTTCGTTTACAACCATATTCACAATGGATTTCTCATTCTTATCTTTATTATTATATTAAAAATTCTTATTTTTTTCAATTAAATAATACTTTATTATATCTTTATCATTACATTTACTCTATCATCTACTCACAACCACTTTTAAAAATATTAAAAAAATTATAGTAGTTCAATATTTTTTCCCCAAATATATATATGAACAATAATATTTTTTCTCTATTACACATACAATCATTCTGTATAACAATGTTCTCAGAACCGGATCCAACAGAGAACCGGTCATCTTACTGATCAACTGGTAGAACTGGTTGGACCAGATTTAAAAACCGGATGAAATATATATATATATATATATATATATATATATATATATATATATATATATATATATATATATATATATATATATTAATAACAGAATTTTTCTTTTACCACTTGTCAACTTCTTAAACTACATTTTTTGACACTTGTCATTTTTCTAAACATTCTTACTTTATTTTCTATTCAAAAAGGTATTAAAGTAATTTAAATACTCAAACAATTTATCTCTCTTCATAAAAATTAATTTTATCAATTGATACATTTTTTTCTCTCATCTATATTTTTCTAAAATCAAACTATGTTTTTAAAAATAAATTTTATTTAGAAAATTAAAATTCATATCTTTTTTAAAACATTAAACCTTTTGAAATAAAATATTTTAAATCAGTCCTTTTGTAAAATAATAATAAAAATATGAAATTTTCTAAAAGCAGTTTTATTAAAACAACCAGAATAATTAAGAACTTTATAAACAATAAATTTTTATAAGAAATTTTTAAAACAAATATTTAAAAATAAAACTATTTAGATAAGAGAATTAAAATTAGTATAATTTTTTTATCTCTTGAACAAGTACATATATATAACTTTATACATATCTTATATTAAAATATCGTACTGTAACTTTTCCTGTTTATTACTAACTATAATTTGTTTAATAAATGAGTTTCTAGACTATCTACTTATCTATATATCTATCTATCTATAACCTATCTATTGTTTATTTACTTGAAATAGCTATTCATATGTAATTATAATCATATTTTATCTTCAAGCATAGTTTTATAATTCATAAATATTTATTACTAATTATTTATTATTGTATTTATTCAACTGTGTAATACACGGGATACTAACCTAGTATATATATATATATATATATATATATATATATATATATATATATATATATATATATAATTCGATATAAGTATTTTATATGTATATTTTATAATTATATACAAACTCAATGATAATCATAAATCCAACACAATTCATCATCCGACCTACCAGTTAAAACCACTAAAATCCAAAAAAGTAAAAAAAAAAACTAAAAACCCGGTCCAACCGCCGAAACGGTTCGAACTGGCCGGTTCTCAAAGAAGAAAACGAGTTTGGGGTGGATCGGACCAGCGGCCTCACCGAATCACGGTCCGATCCGACCCTAACAACATTGCTCTATAATATACGAAAACACAGTTACACATTTGTAAGCAATCCATTGTAAATGCTCTTATAATACGTGACGAGAGTATTGTGGTGGTCTTTGGTGCTTGGGCAGCCAAAAATGCCCACTTGATAGGTAAGGAAATGATAAGGGCATATATTTTTTTTAATGAGTCATATTATGGTTTGATGCTATACATACTATTGACATGTGAGTTTAAACGTGTTGAGAGTTTCAGCTGTTTGTATTTCAATTTTGAGAGTTTTGCTGGTAACATTAACTTTTGTTATAAAGTCAATTAAATCTATGTAAAATATTTTTTTGTTGGTGATTCATTGATTCTAGTGTCATCATTTTATTTTAATTAATTGAGATTTACTTAAGACCAAATGAAGAAAATATAATATACATTGATATAGGTTAGGAGATTATCAGTATGCATTTCATCAAGGCTATTCATATTTTGATGCTCACACACCTTGATGATCCACATGGGTGAAGTCCACTGAAAAACAAGGTTAGGGCCTCAGGGGTAGCACCCTTGATAGGTCAAAGGAAAGCAGACATAGGGGTTGAGTGACTTCGATCATCCTCAGCAAAGTTTGGTAAATTTTGCTTGGATATGATGTTCTATGTTAACTTTGATCATCTTCTTACTCTAATAAAGGGTAAATGAAGGTGTCATGTGTTAAATAACTACATTAATTACTAATAATATTATTTATTTATTTTTACATTATAATTAGTTTTTTAATACATTAAGAAAGAGATTTTTTATTAATGTTATTTTTATAGCAATAGTTTTTTATAAGAAAAACTTTTTCTAAAAAATGAAAATTTTTTTGCGTAATATTTTAAAATTGGTTTTTTTAAAGTAATTTTTTTTACAAAAATAATAGTTAAAATAAAAAGTTATAGTAAGAAAATTTTTTAAAATGTTATTTTAAAACAAAATATTTACTTTATCATAAAAAAAGTTCATATAATCGTTTTATTACTTATAGTTATTACTTTTACGTAATTCCGATCATATCATGTCTTAGCATATCATTTAATAATTAAACAAATTTATTCTATTTAATATTTTATTTATTCAACCCGTGTAATACACGGGTTTACTAAAGCTAGTTGGTTATAAAGTTGAAGTTCGGAAGTAAATAAAGGACGACAATGACCTTAATATCGATACCAGTTAACAAACAGTGAAAAGCGAATCATTGGTCGCAACTTGGTCTTTTAGCATATCACTTTGTTATAAAACCGTTTGCTAGTAAAATTGTAACACTCCTATACATATACATATATATATATATATATATATATATATACACACATATACATATATATATACATATATATATATACATATATATACATATATATATATATACATATATATATACATATATATATACATATATATATATATATATATATATATATATATATATATATATATATATATATATATATATATATATATATATATATATATATATATATGTGTGTGTGTGTGTGTGTGTGTGTGTGTGTGTAGAATAAGGATCAAATGTTAACCATATATTATTGCGATAACCATGTTAAATTTTCAAGATCAATCAGTATTATTATTACTAATGTTGGAATATTACACATATACAAATATATGTTTTTTTGTATATATGTGTAAATTTGTAAGCGTAAAAAAGTTTACACTTGTGCAATTTACACTTACATTTGTAAATATTTACGAGATTTAAGTGTAACTTACACTAGTGTAACTTTTTTACGCTTACGAATTTACAAATATAAATAAAAGAACATATTTTTTGTATATGTGTAATAATGTTATTCTTACAAAAAATAAATCATTTTTGATTAATTTTGAAAAGTTAACACGATTATCGCAGTAATAAAGGATTAACATTTGATACTTACCTTATGTGTGTGTATGGATGCAGTGACGGAACCAGAAATTTTTTTCAATGGGGTCACTAAAATTCAGTGTGCGGATGTGATACTAGACTATAGAATTTTCTTTTTGGGGTGGGGCGTCACATATTATATAAAGATGCTTTTAGTATGTTTGGGTGACTTTGAATGTACTTTTACTGTTTATATTAGTGGTAATCTTTTATTTTATTTATATCCTTAAATAGTTACTTGAGTAAATCTCCACATGATTTAATTCACAAATATTAAAACTGTAAACGGTTTAAAAAATGAATACAATTTACAAAAATCAAATTTTGTTCGATTTTAACCCAAATTCACAAGGTCACACTATTATCTTTCATTGGTAAAGTAGTGACTCTAAGATGCAAAAGATACAAAAGATATACTAAATTAAAATCTAAATCAATAGTCATGGGTATGTACGTATGTACGTAGGCACGTATGTACGTATGCACGTACGTATGTATGTATGTATATGAACATCGTGTCGTGACTCTATGAGGTTCTTTTGTGGTTACAATGGTCGCGCCTGAGAATTCTCGTGGTGAAGATGATAAGTGCAATGTCATGTTTATGGTAGGTGCACAAAAGGGTGACCGGCATCAACATCATATTAAGCCTTTAAAGATTACACAAAAGCATGGCAAGTGGTTTGGTTTTGGAGGACAAAGGTTGAGTTTCATTTTTATTTATTTTTGTCTATTTTTATAAGTCTAAGTTAAATATATAAACAGTTTGTCTAGTTTGTACAAGTATAAAACAGTTATTTTAAACTAATTATATTGACTTTTTCAACACAACTTATCATAAAAATGTAAAACTCATTACTCAAATCCAAAACCTTTTAAACTTACATGTTAACAATGCGACTAGGATCAAATTTTATGAACTATTTATGTAATTAACTAAATTTTTGCATCATACAATGCAAGAAATTATGAATTAGATGTGTTTCTATCCATAAGTCTATACGTGAGTTTCGTATTTAACATTTGACAATTCTTTTTTTTTTTTCTAATTGACATTGCATAGAAAAATGAAATATCGAGATACAAGATTGAACATAACATATGGAAGCAAACAAGTCGATTGGGTTATTGAATCTTTCATTCTTTGTCTCCAATCATTTGGTCAACACAGATGATTGAAGATGCTTTGTTCTACCATATTAACCTCTATCAATATATTATGACTGACTAAACAAAACAATAATCACAACCGTGAATATTATAGTATGATTCTTTTAACGATTTAACATTAATGATTGACATTTATATTCAAGCACATGAAGGTTTATTGAACTATGATACACTTAATTCATATCTATTATTCTGCACTAACTTAATTGTGCTAACTTTTAAAGGGACACTTACATTTTTTTTAACAACGAATATTTAATTAAAACCCGGTTACTTGAGGCGCGCCAATGGCGAAAATGCATCCCATTAAACTTGAATATTCTTTTAAACTTACATATATTATGTATTGAAAAGTTATGTTTTGAAAAAACATATATCTTTAATTACAAGTTTGTTTTAAGATATATGTAATTCTTCTTTTAAGTGTGATTTCATACTTATGTTGTGAAACCTTCTTAGAAAATGCGGAAACCTTACTATTTTATTAATAATTTTTGTATAACCTTGTTTTATATGTGTTTTAGGCTTATAGCATATACTCGATCTAATATATTAACAAACTTAAATTATAGTTTCTTTTAGATATCAATTTTCCTTGCTCCTAATTCCGGCTAGTTTTACAATTGTAAGTATTTTCGTTTTTATATAGCCGTGATAATTTACAATTGTAAGTATTTTCATTTTTATCGAGCCAATTATCATTGTAATTACACTACAAGGTCAAAGCCACTTAATCTATCTATACTAAAGTCACGTGTAATAGTTAAAGCCTCGAATAAATATTTTCTATCATGTAACCTCAGCATGAGGCATTATAGGTAAAAAAAATGGATTTAATGGATAAAACCCCTATAGTGCTCTTTTATCATTATGAGTTTGGTGATGTGTGGCGTTATTTAAATAATGACTAGGTATTTTTTGGACATAACACCCCATCGTAATGGTGGTGGGGGTGTTTTGTGACGTGATAAATTGGTTTAACGCCCGAATAAAAAAACGGTTTTAGAGGACACGTGACACAATTTTACGCCCCTTAAATTTTATTTTTTCGTTTATCTCTCCTATTAAATAATCACATTAACTATTAATGATATTATGTAATTTTTTTCATATTAAAAGTACTTTTTATTAAATTAAGAAAGAAAATTTTCTATAAATGCAATTTCTAAATGAATACTTTTTTTAGAAAAATAAGAATTTCTTTTAAAATATCAATCTTTTTAAAGAATTCAAATTAAGTTAAACCTATGTTTTAAAAAATAAAATTCTTATGAAATAAAAATAACTAAAACTCAAAGTTATAATAAAGAAATTTTAAAAAATGATACTTTTTTAGATACATTTAGTTTTAAAACAAAATATTATAAAACCAATTTTTTACAAAAAAAAACAGTTAAAACAAAAGTTTAAAAAATGTTATCGTTTTTTATTACTCGTACATAATTTCAATCATATCTTATATATCAAAAGATCATTTTATCATTCATAAATTTTTGTTAGAAACTAATCAATATCTTATTTATTTTATCCATTTTATACACAATGTACTAACCATGTTATACAATATAAATCTGTAATGCAAACTGGCAATAAAAAACTAGACAATATATTAAAGAGTTTTTAACACTCATAAGTTTTTTAATAACGAAACAATAATAAGATTTTCCGCTACAGAATGGATTTCACTCTCACCTACTTGTGTTTACGTTCAACGTTAAACTTCGACATGTGACTCCTTTCTTATTTTTTGAATCCAACTTGTTATTCCGAAATTAAAGCACAGGAAAATCAATAAAATATCGCACCAGATTTTTCAGGGTGTCGATTTTTATGTAAACGGTGATTATAATATATTCTTTATTTGTTAATAGTTAAACTAATTATTTTTATCAAGGACCAAAAAAACAATGTTAGTTCCTCTAGTGTAAGATATTTAATAAATACACAATGTTTTTATATATTTGTAAGTTGTAACAACTATGAGATGCTCTAGAGGTATGAGACATCACTCATATGCGTTGGGTATGTGAGCGTCTAACACTAGTTATTTTACACATGTATCTATCATCAATATCACACTTTCCGATCTAAGGAGTGAAAATTGCCTCTACGTTTTGCTCGAAGAAAAGATGCCACTAAGAGCTTGCCATAAGCCAAATCTTGATTCCAAAGCTTATTGTTGAAGCATTTTTTACTTCGTGATTTCCCTAAGCGTCATAGGGTTGAGTGTGCCACGGCGTGCAATGTATTTTTGAAACTCATATCTCCATGTACTTTTGATGCGAGATCAAACAATTGATTTATTGAACCTTTTAATTCTTCATCTAAACATACATTGTTGTCTACTTAGGATTCAACTCCCAACCAGTTGTGTAAGATAATAATTTTCAACACATATGTTGTGTAAGATAATAATTTTCAACACATATTGGTATCGTTATACCACAATCCCTTGATATAATAAGTTATGTGTAAATAAGTCTTACTGTGTAAACAATTTGAAACTACTTAGTTTAAAATTATATATTTCAAAAAACAAATAAGCAAATAAAGTCTATTAAACAATCCGAACACGCAAACACCCCCTAACTGTAAATGCTGAAAAAGTAAATTATTTTTATTTTCTTACAAGCCTAATAACGATGAAAGTTAAATACTCTTATAAGTTATAAAAAAACCCTAGTTTTTTTTAAAAAAAATTTTTATACAGTTTTAAAATCAAATCTGACCTTTTTCTAAGGTAACCTTAAACTTTAGAAAAATGGAATATTAGTATTAAGTTTAGCATGTGAGAAGAAAATAAGAAATAAATTTTAACAAACAATCATGTTCTAGAAAAATCTAATCCCATAAAAGGGGAGCAAATTGTGTAGAGAAATATTCCCGTGTCTCGCGTCCACCGTACATGTCGTGCTTCGCTCACATTTTCGTATACCCAACAAAATTATTTTTCATGTCCTCTTTTAGAAAAATATCATAATAATTCTTTTTTGTTTAGTTAGCTTATTATTTTACTATTTTTTTATGGTTAAGTGTCTAATTCTTTATTCTCAAGAAGATTTTGATCATATAATCAACGGTTATCACCACTTATTGTGGATGAAAAAATATTAGTAGTTTGTTTATAATATCATTGTATATATAATAATTAAAAGTTTAGGTTTATAGTTCTTGATCTGATTGGTTCACATGAGAAGCTTTGATTGGTCCATCCTCAACCGACCCTTCTGTCCACCCCTCAACCGATGCCTTCCACACCGTCATGTTTTTAAGCAAGATGAGAGTGTTGAATGGAAATTATTACCCATTTACCCCTCCCAGATAAAACATCCCCCTCCCCAGAAAAAACCATTGACCCCCACACAGAGGTGTACAAACGGGTTTTTTTTTTCCCAAACCGGTTTGGGTTTAAAACTGAACCGGTTTTTTTGGTCATGTGGTCAAACCGGTTTGACTCACTGCATACTCAAACCTGTCAAAACGATTTGGACCGGTTTGAAACCCGTTTTTTAGATAAACCGGCTTTTCTAACGGTTAAACCGGTTTTTAAATTTTAAACCGGTTTACGAAATGGTTTTGAGTGTGGGGCTACCAAACCAGCATACAAACCGGCGGTACGGATCGGGTTGGGAACCGGTTTTGAGCCAAACCAATTTTTTTTTCAAGCCGGTCCGGTTTTTTTCCTGAACCGGTTTTTTGTACACCTCTACCGCCCCACCCCCACTTCCGAAAACCCGTCGCAACCTATTCTGCGCTACTGTTCACCGCTGGTGGCCACAACACCTCCTACACATCAAGGTTTGATTTCTTTTGATTTTTGGTTTTTCTTTGATTTATCTTGATTTCTTTGAAGATTTACACTACAACACCTTATTTATATTTGGTTTTCTCATCTATTTAGGTAAATATATTCCCATCTTTATTTACATACATAATTTCATAGATTTGATTTCTAGGGTTTGATGAATTTGAAAAAAAATATTGAGGCTTTTATGAAAGTTGTTTGTTGTATGAATCTGAAAACAAAAAATTGATGTTATTAGTTCATGAAAGTTTTATTTTAGTTCTAGGGTTTCAAGATTTTGATAGATTATGCAAGTTGTGGATGTTTGTAGTTTATGCAAGTTGGGTTTGCTTTGATCGAAGATTTTGGTAGATTACAAATGTTATATTTGGTTTGATTTAATATGTTTTTAGGTTATAGAAGTTATTTATAGTTTGATTCAAGAAGTTAAAGTTGGGTTTGGATTAATTTGTATTTGGATTTTAGTGTGTTGTATTTGGAATAATTTATATGATATTTTGTATTTTTATAATTATTTATCATTCAGTGTAGTCATTCAAATATATAACCAAACAAATACATTTCATTCAACATGAAATATTTCAGAAGGATAAAATAGTTATTCTGCACAAATATTCAGATATTTAACCAAACAATTCCTTATTGGTTCAGTATTTACTGATTTATAGTCTTTTAACCAGTCAGATCTTTTACTGATCAACACTTATTGATTCAGATTCAATCAAACAGCCCCTAACATATGCATCGATAACTAAAAGTTTATTCTTTTTATTTGTTACAAACACCCACATGTATGCTTTCTTTTTTTTTAATTTCAACTACTTGCAATTAAAACAAATTATAATTTTGATCATAGGCGTGATTAGGGTTTAAAACATTCCATCAAAATTTGTTAGTTTAAGGGCACATGTGTCCTCAATGTCACATTCACGAGTCACCTTCTTCTGTATATGATTTAATAGATAATGAAGAAGACGTTAATATATTAAAGACATCTAGTAAAAAAGAAAAGACATAAACCACGTGATAATAAAAAAAATGTACATCAACGTGAAGATGCCAATGAATATGGCATAAATGATATAGCTGTTGGAAAATTGACTCATATTAACTTACAAATAGTCGACAATACTAAAATGGGAATATTTAATATTGATATTGAAAACCATAGATATAAAGATCTTTTTGGCATTCTATATTAAATCAAGATTGAAATCTACATTCGACATAATCACATAAATGATATAACATATACGATTATAAGACTTTATGATATGAATCATATGATAAACATTATAGTTCCTTATTAGTTACAATATGAGTCAACAATAGATAAATGGTAATCTAATATGAACTCAAACAAACAGTTAATAAACTAATACTAATCATTATCTAATTTATCAAATAAAGATTGAAATCTACATTTGACATAATCACATAAATGATATAGCATATAAGACTTTATGATATGAATCATATGATAAACATTATAGTTCCTTACGTTACAATAAATGATTTAAAGAATAGAAGGACCATCAAAGAACGTTAAACAAGTATACAGGGGGCTGAAAGTCATGGTATCATAATTTTTTTCTCATCGGTATATCAGGGGGGGACTCAATACATATGAACTTTTAGGATGAAATATGCTTAAATTTTTATTTTTGAGCGAAAAAACCAGAGGGGCGACATTGGGCTACCCTGGGCCCTTTAAAAGCTCCGCCTATGAAAAGGATGTAATCGCCACTCGTTTTGTTAATATCCTATTATCGTAAACCTTCTTTTGATTTTATTAGACCTAATATCACGAACACAATGATTCATCTCCAATTCAACCCTACCATACCACAATTTGTCTAGAGTTCATCCAATATAGTTGCTTCATATAATTCATCATTTACAATGGTTTTGTTTAACTTAACTATACGTAGTGGATATTTTAAGGAATTTAAACATGATAATATGAACACAAGTGAGGCTTCAAATTTCATTGAAAGCTAATTAAAAGAGATTTAAAATTCGTGCTTCAAGCCCTTAAATGACGTCAAACATAATTTTTCTTAAATTATTACATCAATAGGGGCTCCAAATATTTGTTAACCACTACACTTGATTTAAAAGAGGATTTAGTAAACGATTTTTATCTGTATGACATTTAGGTGACATTTTAACTAAACAAAAACTACGCATAATCTCAGTATACTGTGAGTTGTTATGTTTTAATCGTCCACCCAATATAGCGATTTTTATAAAATAAAGGGAAACAATTGCTGCGAGTAACAAACAAAAGGTTGATTTTGATTAAGTGTTTGATAATAAATCATCGACTCAACCGCTTTGACTGTTCATTTAATTGTTTAAAAGCACTCATCAAAGTTTGTACGGTTGTTTCTAAAATCATTAACTTTGATCCGTACAGAGGCATGGTGTATTTTTCTTTCATGTTTTTTTTCGTTTTTTTCGGTGTTCGTTAATACTAATTCATCGTTTTTATTATACGTTATATATCATTATTTGATTTAAGTATAATTATTTGATTTAAATATCATCCTTTAGTTCATTCTTTTTTTTATTTTATTATACAAGACGAGTTATATTGGAAATAAAATTTTAATATCAATTTGGGAGTTTATGGCTCAATCACCCATACTCGAGTAGGTAAATAGTTTTTCAGCGTCTATGTTTTGATATTGTTTGAAGCTTATTAATGTCTATAAGATCTTACATTTGAATCATTTTAAGTTGAAATGAATATGTACTTTGCTAATATATTTTTTTTTCATTTTATGTTCTATGCGAAACTTGATTGAATATGAATTATGTGGAAATGGTGATAATCAAGCTAAAGTTACATGCATGAGAAAACTGTGGGATTTGGGAGATCTAACTTGATAGGTAAATATACACTTGTCGGGTTTGACAAATTAAAGATCTTTTATGTGTATATGCAGATGCTTTTATTGCCTTCACAAAGAATATAAACCAGTACAAGTATGTTAATTTATATTTCACAATTGAGAAACTAAGAGCAGCTTATGTTTTAGAGGTTGCTTTGATATCCGGCAAAAGATCAATGGGTGCACATATATCTATGATTAAGAAAAATGTTAACATGTTAAAGACATAAAAAAAAAAGAAAACGAAAAGACTTGAAACTCGTGATAATAAAGAAGATACACATCAATATGAAGATAACAAGCGCCAACGTGGGGTTAGCCTACTTGGTAGAGGCTTTGTCTCTTAGGGGGAAGTATTGGGTTCAAATACAAACAATGGTGTAACATGGAGTAATTTAAGAGTTGGATAAGTTTGCCGTTAAAAAAAATGAAGATAACAAGCAACATTTCATAAATAATATAACAAATATCCGATTTTAAGTCTTTATGATATAGATGGTTTTAGTAAACTATAACGTAATATACTTGTTTTTAGACAGCTTAGACTAAGTGTTATGGGGGGATGCTACCCACGTGTTTAACAGTTTGGTCGGCACATTGCAACAAGATGGCGCGATCAGAGGCGCGATTGGAGGGGTGTTGGCGGGCTCGAGGAAGAAAAGAGCCGTTGGGCTCATTGGGGGATAGAATATAGCCGTTGGTTCATTTTAAATAATTTTAAAAAATATATTACATTTTACCCTATAAATACTACCTTATTTCCTATCAAAAGTCACACTTTCATATATATATATATATATATATATATATATATATATATATATATATATATATATATATATATATATATATATATATTCTCATTCCTCTCTAAATTTTTCAAAAATCCTTTCACTAGAAAATATCCGTAATTGGGATGCTTCGCTTTCAACAAAATTTTGATCTCATTAGGGACAATGCTATTACAAACTTTTCTTACCTTTGACTTTAGTTATTTTCTTGTATCGGATAAAGCTTTAATGGAAAAATAGAAAGACTGTATTCGGAGGGAATTGGAAGAGAAATATCAGTTGTATTGATTTTTTATTTATTATGTTTAATTTATTATGTGTTTTTTATTTTTTATATTTTTGATTAATTTTATTTGATTATAATTTTTAATTTTATATTATTGTTATACATTAAAAAACATAATTCGTTAGATCCTCTGATCACTTGATCCACAATAGGATAAGACTATTTGATCAAGGACTCTACATAGTGTCCAGTCAGTGGCACATATCACAATATTATATGATAACATAAATCTGGGCTCGATCTCACAACGCATAACCTTACACTTGATATTATTAGACTATATAATTATTAGGGTTTAGCAATTATTATTAATAGGGTTGAGCCTACGGGTCCATTTACGTTTAGATGATTCCATTGTAAACTCTATATAATATAACGTAACCTATCAATATATTCAATCAAGTATTTTACCATTTGACATGGTATTAGAGCCACCCTAGGCTCTCTACCACCTCTGTCATGCCACCACAAATATACAACCCCTAACCGTCGCCATCGTGTTCGAACCCTAGACAGGGCGGCGTGCCGCCGCCCTGTCCATTCTCTTTGCTTTTAGTTTTCTTATATTTTTCATTCTAATAAAGATCCGTATCGGTTTTAGATTTAAGCCATTTAACCCCAATCTTTCTTCCACACAAAACCCATCGTTGTATCCGTTTTCTTGATTCTTTTCTTTCGTTTGTTCTTGTCGTACCACGATTCGTTGCCACCGAATAACGCCGCCTGGCCACGGGCAACGGGCTTCGGTATGACACACCCCCACACGACCATGGTCTTCGGGTGTCATCTTGTTTCTTTTTTACCTTTTCGATTGGGATATCGACCACATAATCATGTTGCTACTGCCGCGCCACCTGATGGACTTCGACCACATGATCATTTACCCATGTAATTAATTATTAAATATATAGAATCCTCCCCTACCCCTAAACCCATCTCTTTCTCTCCGCAACCTATTTCACCACCACCAACATTATTCCCCCTTTTCTTCCTCCACCACCACAAACCACCGTCTTCTCACCACCTCCGCCAGAATCCATGTCTCAACAACTCCACCGCCATTTAGGAGGACGAGCGGCGATGGTGGGTGAGATGCCGGAGAGGTGTGGTGGAAACAAAAAACCACCACTTGAAACCCGCTAGCAACTTTCCCTCCCTCCCTCCCCCTCTCTCTCTTGGGATTCTAGCATCACCGTCACCTCCGATGACCACCGCCACTACAACTGATGAAAGGGGAAAATGAAACCCTAATTACAGATATGAAACATTTATGTCTTCATCCTTCTCCTTTCTCCGGTAAAAGAACCACCACCATCACCGTCATGCATCACCACTTCCTACGACCACAACCGCTAGCGTTGCACCATCATCATCTATGACCCTCGGAACTAATTAAGTTGAAATAATATTAAATATCATTAATAATTTAACATTACAAGATGAATAAGTTCATACAATACAAAAGCTTCAAACAAAGAAATAACATATTTAGTTAAACTAGGTCCAAGTCCTATATGAGCACGAAGAGAATCTTCAAGTAGTAAACCTGAAACATGTTAAAAATAAAAGGGTCAACTATAAAGTTGGTCAGTTCCCATGGTTTAAACACACGCATATATGTATATATATAAAAAGAGTTACAAGTAGCAATTCATGTCCATGGTTATAAGTTAGCAAGCTCATAGAACATATATAGTTACAACCAAACCTCGACTTGATTACAAGTATATAAGATTGACTAATAAGTGTATTTGGTTCCCATGATGAACAAGCATACGTCATCAGGAGTCGGCAATACATCGACTTTAGCACCAAATAGGCTTGTCAGGCCCTAAGATCTAAAACGTCGCCAGGCTAGCAATAGTTAATGAATATAAACAAAATATGTATCTCATATAAGACTTACAATAACACAAATAACCATGACAAAAAGTAAAGATGAATTGCATGTGCATTTACAAGTATCAAGATGCTTACAAGTGTAAGTTTATAAGGTTAACATGTTTCACCCCAAAAGGTGTGAAATAAAGTAAAAATGGACATGGAGAACTCACATGGAAAACTCACAATAATAGTGATGGTTGTAGAGTACATAAGAAAGATTGGATGTTCAAGTACATAGTGATGGTTGTAGAAAACTCACAATAATAGTGATGGTTTTTTAAAAACTATTTTTAATCTAAAAAATAATTAAATAATATCATTAGTAATTAATGTAATTATTTTGCATGAGAGATAAGCGAGAAAATTAAAATTAAGATATCTAAAATTGTGACAAATGTGCTTCCAAATTTTCTTTAATTATAATTGATGTTTTATAAATAATATTATTTTATAGACTATTTGAAGCAATGTATTTGAAAGTAACCTCAATAACCTTTTTATATTATATAACGATGGTAAGTTTAACCTACTTTTATAATCTATTCATCTTCATGTCTTATTAAAGCATTCATAGTGAATTCCTTATTTTTATCCATATAATTACACTAAAAATCAATATATTTTCTATCTACTTTTCAATTAAATAATACTTTTTATACATTTACCATTACTTTTTTCTCTCTTTTCCACTCACAACCACTTTAAAAAATATTACATATAAAAATTGAACAGTAATTTTTCAAATATAACATTCCACAATAACATTTTTTCTCTCTTTCACTCACAACCACTGAAAACCATTTTATATAATATATCAAACACACTCATATACTTTTAAGAATTCCACTATAAATGCTCTGATACGAGTGGATTTTGTTGAGTATGTTTGTATTATCTTATAGAATATTATATATATTTTTTTTGTCTTTTATTGGAAATTTATATTATATAAAGGCGCATATTAAAACAAATGAAGGTGCAGCAGGAGTATGAAAGGTGGTGGCAGTGGAACCTGCGAGTCAGCCTTTATGTTTTCCGGCCCAGAACCATCTTATTGGCTGTTGGGCCTCTATTCCTGTTTTTTTATGTTCCTTTTTGTTTGATTATATAGAAATAAAACAAATTTGCCGAAAAATTAAAATTCAAACTTCTTTTCTGTTACTATTTTTTTTTCTCAAAAAGTAATAGCATTCACGGTAGTTGACTCATTTCGATGTAAGTACGTGCCCTGTATAATAGGAGATGGTTGTAAGTGGTTGTGTGTGAAGTAGAGAGAAGATTTATGGGGATTGTACCGTGATTCCTCATATTTGGGGAAACACGGTACAACCCCCATGAATTTTTTAATGTTTTCAAAAGTGGTTGTGAGTGAATGTGAAAAAAAATATAATAATAAAGATATAAAAAGTATTATTTAAGTAAAAAAAAGAGTAAAAAAGTTGAGTTTTTATTGTATATATTAGGATGCGGATGGGATGCTAGTGTGAATGCTCAACATTCACACTAGCTTCCCAACATTCACACTACCTTCCCATCCTCATTCCTATATTTACACTAAAAACACTACTTTTTTACTCTATATTTCAATTAAATAGTACATTTTATATATTTATTATTATATTTTCTCTCACCTACACTAACAACCACTTTTAAAATATATTAAAAAGTTTATGGGAGTTGTATTGTGGCTCCCCAAATATGGAGAATCACGGTACATTTCTCATAAATTTTATATTTTCATCACTCACAACCACTTACCATCACCCCGTAATATAGGACACACACTTACATTAAAACAGGGCACCTATTGTGAATGCTCTAAGATGATATCTATTTTCGTCTAAATAAAAATAATGACATATTTATATATAAAACGATCATGTTAGAGGACTATTTAATTTAGGAATGGTCAAGTTTCTTTAATGTTCTACTAAGGCACTAGTATTTCTTCACAAAAAAGTAATCTAAGTTTTAATTTGTATCATTAACCTTCTTTGTTCATTTCCGAGTCAATAAATAGAAAGAACGGGGAACATCAACTTGGGAAAATTATTTTTTATCATTTTGAGTTTTTTTACAAACATTAAGATTTTTAAAATTTAAACGAGCTAAATGAAATATATATGAAACTTGATTATTAGTTATTTGATTATTTTATAAGTCTAACCTCAAGTAGGTTGTAATAATGAAGAAAAAGGCATTAACTGCTGTTTCATTTAATCCAACATGAAAAACAAATACTAAATAGTTATTAAGTTTTATTTATATATTTCATTAAAGTTGTTTAAATCTAAAAAACAAAATTATAAAAGCTTTTACAAATTGAAAAATAAATGAAACCTGAGTGAAGTTATGGTAAAGAAAAGGTAGAACTATTTTACTAAAACAATATTAAAACGTGATTATTATTTTATAATTTATCTCTTAGATACAATAACTTTCGATCAAGTGGCTTGATTTAGTGGTAACATGGTTACGTTATAAATGTATATACTTTCGTTGGATTTTATGGGCTCCAGCGATTTATACATGGGACCAAGTATAAAGTGTAATACTAAACTCATCTCAATACTAGCATACCAGTATACAACATTACCAGTTACCACTAGTGTGTAAAAACACTCGCATCTCATTTTCTATTTTTATTCTTATAATTACATTAAAAATTATTAAAGTTTTTCTTTATTTTTAGGTAACTAATAGATTTTTATACATTAATCATTACATTTTATCTCTCATCCACTCACAATCATTTTCAAAAATATTAAAAAATTTATTTATAAGGATTGAACAGTGAATTCTTAAATGTACAGATGAACAGTAATATTTTCTCTCTGCTCCAGTCACAATCTCTCAAAACCATTCTATATAATATAATGACTTCCACTCACGTATTTTTAAGGAATGAGCTTTTAAGCATGTTTTAAAAAATTTGGAGGCCCAAATATCTTGAAGCCCAAGTCCATGGCCTTTTCTTATAAGCCCATGGGCCGACCTTTTCCAGCTAAATGTTAAAAAATTAGTCCATGTTAGATTGTTTAAATCCAGCCCACATTAACGGTAAAATCAGTTAGCCCAAATACGTCAATACCACCAATATTATTAGATGAAGAAATAGAGTTAACTTATTATAAAATTATAGCAAATATTAAACACCAGATATGACATATTTATCTTAAAACAAATTTCACGTTTGTAAGTATTTTCTTTCAAAATATAACAATCAGAGCAATCTTTTACTGTTGACGAAAATAACACAATGTGTTCGGTGCTTCTTTCGTGGAGAGAGGTTGAAGAAAAAGTATTATGTATACAAATAGGAGATTCAAACCTCTAGCTTCTCTTCAACATAAGAGTCTATTCATTGGTCTTTCTCAAACCAACACCAATCCTTTGGAAATAAATAAAATCTTTATATAGTCTAAGAACATAAATGTCAAAGAGTTAAATATTAATATGATTATGCTGATATGATTATGATTTATTTGATATGATTATGATTTATGATGTATACTGATAAAAGATCATGAAAAGTCTATGAAACCCAATTTACACGTTATGATCTTTGGTCTTTTTTATTCAAAAGTTCCTTACATAGACTTATTGTTTGTTTCATAAAAGAATATTGTCTCTTTCATATACCAATTCATTACACCTTCGTAAATATGTCTCTTTATGTTGGAACAGACAAAAGTGTATTCAACTATATATTGTTATAGTTTACTTATTAGAAAAAAGTATAATATAATAGGACTATTTTCATGGTTAAGCCACATCAAACATATATACGCGGCGATAGGATCTAAACGACATCAAAGGGTTTAGATCATTCGTTATAAACTTATAATAGTAATAAAGTAGACTTTTTATTGAAGGGTTATGGTCGGGTTACATCCATTACAAAGCTTCCAATAAACATTACAATACACTTGTAACAGGTTATATTTTAGAAGACATATCATGTATTTGTAATACCATGTAAAAATATTTTATTTATATAATTATATGAGATATTAGGCATCAATATAATAACTATTCAATTGCTATAACAAACATATACCTTATTTTGTGTAAAAAAAGGATTCTTTTAACTTTTTCATTAGTGTTCAATTATTTTAAAGGCTACTTTATAATGACCGTATTTTTTAAGTTGTTAACTATTTGCAAATTTGATTTTATATTACACAAAATTACATGTAAATGCATCATTTTGTCCTCCACCACGTTCATATTGATCAAAACACACGTCATAAAAACACCCTTTCAATGGACCGACCAACCCATCATATCAAATTTCACACACAAACCCATTCATTTAATGATAACACATCCACATGTGTTCAAATATTAAATCGGTTATTAAATCAATCGTCTTATTTGTTCTTCTAGTCAAATCATTTAAAATTAACTTAGTTTCAATTAACCGATCCGACCAGATCTTATATAACCGGTTTTTTAGGTCTAATCAGTAAACTGATCGGTAATACTGGATTCTAAGATGATTTATTTTACATCAACACAACTTTTCATGTAACTAAATACGATCTTAAAAGTAAACAAGAAGCAATTAATGAGACCTAAATAAAATAAACGGGTCACAAAGAACCTCTTAATACAAAATTAATATATTATTATACGATTAATATTTATATATATAAACCGGAATATAAGCAAATAAGCAATTAATATGACGTAAAATGAAAGTGACACCTCATCTTCCACCCACATGCATCTACTTGACTTTGTTTCCATTCGTATATGCCAATAATACTTTAATCCTTAGATTTAAAATAAAAAGCCAAAAACAATATTTATTAAACCATCTAGTGTAATAAAAATATATTATAATCATTAATCTGCATTACAACATTTCCAATTTGTAATCTTGTTATTATTTCTGGACGACTTCTTTTGCTTTCTAGCAAAAGTTACAAATTGTTCAATGTATGCATGCATCATAATTCATAAAATGAAAATAAAAATAAAATAAAATAAAACTTAATGGCACCGTTATTAATTGACTGTGATGTAACCTGCTCCATTATCTTCGTTTCGGTTTAGAGTTTAGAGTTTAGAGTTTAGACATTAACACTGCATTTCTGAGCGAGCTGGTACTTGACTCCAGTAACAACTCCGGCAATCCCGGAGTTCTTGTTCCCGAAAGGGATATACGCATTACATGTGACATGTAGGTGGTACCTGCCGGAAATAAAGCTTCCGACTTTCCACCTTATACGCCCATTAATCTTGATCACAAGACCAATGGCGCCGTTGGCTTGATCCTGAGTCAACGTGGCGCCATTATATGGGGCCACAGGGACGTTGGTCCCATACACAAACGGTGACCATATGTTAACGTCCTTGTGGCCCTGGTATACTGGTTGTATGACCGTGAAGTATGTGATTTGTTGGCTATGATAAGTGGCAAAGATGTCAAGTTTATCATAGTAGATGCCAACTCTCTTGTTAGGGTTTCGGGCGGAGACGGTGACTTGAAAGTTCGACGAGAGGAGGATCGGGGCGGAGACGTTGAAGCCGTAGATGGTGGCGTCTTGGAGGACAAATTGGGGCTTTTTGGGCTGGAGAATTGCCCATGTTATCAAGAATATGAGGAGGACTATGACTGCAAGAATGCCTAATCCGATGAGTATTTTCTTTAATATTATCTTCTTTTTGTCGCCGTGGTGGCTGCACTGCTTGACCGACATGGCGGTTGGTGGCGGATCGTGGCGGCGGAGGTGGTGGCGATGGTGGAGGAATGGGGAGAAAGGGTGGTGGAGAGAGGTGATGAAAAGTGTAGAAAATGAAGGGAGTGTTTTGTTTATATGGGTCTTAAGAGTGTGTGTACTCACAAAGTTGCAATATAAGTTTGTTTTTGGAAGAATAAAATAATTTGTATTGATTATTTGACTTAGTTGAATGTGATACATTGTACTAGCCGTTATTATTATTAGACTAATACATATATTTAGCAATTTATTTTGATAGATAAAGAGACTACACGTTTTTTTTTCCCAAAGGGTGTGAATTTTTTACAGGATATGAATTACTATACAAAACTAATACAAAATTTGTAGATTTAAGTTTAGTCTAAATTGGTTGGGATCAATTTTGAGTCTAATATGTGAATAAGTTTAGCCAAAAGGTGATGTTTATGGTTTGGCTTGTTTAATTAACCAATTATTTATTTTTATGTTTATTGAAAAGTGTTTTGTATAATAACTTGAGTTATATGGGTATGATTTATTCCAAAATTTAGAAGTTTAAGGTTAAATTTAGTGTAGTTTAAACAAAATCAATTAGGAAATAAAAATAATATGTAAACTTAGAATTTTCAAGTACTAACAATAGCAAAGAAAAAATAAAATTAACTTCTTTTTTTTTTCCTAGGTTAAATGGACAGTGTTCGTATCAACCCGAATACACTTATCATCTTCAATTTCATTTGTGACATAGTTTTCCGATTTGTGTCGGGTTCAACCCGTTAATTTGCGAACACGTCCCTTGTTTTTCGATGTTACTTATTGAATAAGCTAGACACTTAGAATAACAACAAATAAGTCTTTTCAAATTTCTTTTTGGAAATATTTTTTATTATTATTTCGCATAACTAATAATCAAAATTCAATTATAGCACCTTTTTATCATTGCACGTAAAATAAACGCATAGATCCATAAATATGCCACGAAATTCTGAGTAAACTTCTAGTTTTTTTTTTTTTTTGTTTGATTATTAAAGTAAATAAATATGAGTTGGCACGGGTATATAGATGGTCAACCATCTAACTTTTAGTGCTAGATAGTGTAAACATGCATTTTAATGAATTAATAACTTTGTTCGATGTATTTTATTTTTGCTCTATATATAATAATTAAATTAAAGTTATATGAAAATCAATTATAAATTAATCCTTAAACCACACGTACTTTTTGAAAACATATACATATGTAGGAAACTTGACAAATACTTAAAAAATATATATATTCTAGAAAAATTAAGAGAATACTGAATAATTACTTTAGACGTAGTAGGTAATTATGCCATTACAAAAAACTACGTATATCTATCAATATTAGTTTATGTGTTAAGAACTTAATTCAATAATTTAGTTTTTTTTTATAAAATGTAATTTTATATATAGATTTTTATTTTCTTATAATTCTTTTTTATTTGTTCAATTTGTTCATTACCTTTGTAATAAAACTAATAGAAATTAGACAACTAGATTTTTAATTTTTTTGGTACAAGATTTTTAATCGTTTCAAGTTATTTGGTTTAGGGTTTATATTCGAAACCGGTTGGAGAAAGTAAGATTTTGGTTTATGATATGAACTTTTAACTTTTCGTATTCAATCAAATGATTTGTTTTTAAATATAAATATGGTGTGATAGCACGTAACTTTAATTTAAAATAAAATATAGTAAAAGGTTACTAAAGAACTACTCGGAGTTCTTAAATAAACAATCATTCAATTTTTTTTATTAAATGTACTTTTATTCATGATTTATTTAAATTGTTAATAATAATTTTTTATCAATGGAAATCAAAACCAAATCACTTAAAATTAAAACGAAACCGAACCAAACAATTACTAAAGGTTTGCTTTGGTTTGGTTTTACGATTAAGTTTATTGAATCTTTTTCGATAAAAACACTTAAATACTTCATATATTATTCAACATTTAATTATACATATAGCTCAACTTAAAATAATTATAACCAAGTAAAATATAAAAAGTCATATACTAAAATCATACGGTCTCTACTAGGTTTATAATATAAATCATAAGTCAAACTGTTTAAAATAGTTGAAAATTCTTATACCACAAAGGTAATAAAAAAATCGATGATGAAACAAAATCGATTACCAGTTTAAATTTTATAACATAAAAAAATTGTAAGCTCTCCGTCTTGTTCTCGTATGATTAGAAAGGTAGATAACTAATTTAAAAAAAACAAAAAATATAATAAATTAAAAAAACTATAGATAAAAGTATATTTTATATAAAAGATAATTAAGTAATAATATTTCAGATAAGTTTATAAAATAAAATGTGATTAAAAAGGAAAAGTGAATAAAATAAAAACAAAATGGAAAAAGTAACATATTAAAGAAAATTACAGATTTTGTCCCTTAAGGGATAAGGGTAAAATGGTACTTTTACACAAAACTAACTGAAAAAGTTAACTTCAGTTAGTAGAAAGGGTATAGAGCGTGATAAATTTTTATATAAAGGACGTTCTGTGTAATTTTCAAAGTTAAAGGACAAGATCCATAATTTTAAATAAATTTAAAGGACAAAATTTGTAATTTACTCTTTTATTTTTTAAACGGCAACATATATGTAGATAGTAGATATATAAAACCTAATGCAAAGTTAGATAAAATTAAATTCAAAGTTCATATTACACGATGAATAAACCACATGTGACTTAACTGATTAGAAATCTCTAACGAACTTAACTAAGGCTTTGATAAGAGTAATTAGGTAACGTCGGTGCTGATTTAAGTAGCTATTTTTTAATAATACACTTGGAAATTCAAAGAAACAAAATTCAAGAAAAATTACGAGTGGATTGAGTATGAATATGAGATCCCAGGTTGTTCGAATTCTGTGTACAGATCTGGTTTCCTATTTAATAACTCACTAAAAACTATGTGCAAAATTAATTACGCTAAATTTTAGATTATTATTAGACTTTACTAATTTACTTTCATTAATTGTCATGTTTATATTTTTGTTTGTTTTTATTAATTGACAAATTAGGGTGGGTTGAGTCTATGACAAAATCGTTTGGTGATAGAGTGTTGAAACTTTCTTTAATGTTAAAATTCAAACTCTGTCAATAATGAATTGGGGTAACTTAATTGTAAAGTAACAAAATAAATAAATAAATAAATAAATAATGTAACAAAAACACTCGTATAGTTATAAATGATTGGCAATTTAGGTTTATATTTAAAAAATGTAGCAAAAAACTGTAACATCCTGTCATCGTCATGTGATTTTTGAATGTTTGCATATGATATCTCATTTTCTATGATTGATCTTTGTCTTGCAATGTGTATCACAGAACTATACTGTAAAATCTATATAGTATTTACAGTATTATGTTATAAAATGTAACTTTATATTATATGTTATAAACTACAACCCTAACACCATTAATTAGAAAGCAAATGAATAAAAGACGAAAATAGTAAAGGAGGTGTAGATCTTAAAGCAATATAAATTTAAGGGTATAAGTATAATTATTGAAGGGAAAAAAATTGAGCAACAAAAATAATTAAACCAAATGTGCAATTATTGTTTCCAATAAACTCAATTTCTCAATTAACGGCACCTCCTAACTTTCTGTACCCATTCAATCATATTTTAAAGGAGTCTTAAGAAAAAACAATTTTAAAATCCTTACCCTATTTGTGTAATTATTATATTATTAACGTGATTTTCAAGGCACATGATAAAGGTAAAAAAAAATTAAAAGAGAAGAAATGTGAGTGTGTACGATGTGGGGGCGGTTTTTCTGCTAATCCATCTCGCTTATCAGTTTTTTCTTTAATTCTTCTATAATCTATTCGTGATTTAAAAAATAGAAAAAAATAGATAAATTTATAGTAACTTTTAAGTTTCATATACACATAAAGACAAAATTCCGTACCTATCCAACTTACGTACGAAATTTAATGAGAAGTCATTGTAAGGAAGAAAATAAGTGTTTTCTTGTTGTCTTTTAATAATTCTAAAATAAAAAAATAGCTATTATTCTATACCAAGTATTAAAACCAAAAACTAGACTTAAATACTACAACCGACACTTTAGTTTAACCGTAGGGCCGACCAAAATCATGAGCTTTGATAACGCTATAGTATTTAATATAGGAGAAAAACTATACAAACAATAATAATATTAAGTAAGAATCTTATTTAATTGTTACATAAAATTTTCTTTAAAACTAATGTTGATTATTATTATTATTTATAGCATTGCAAGGAGATGACAGCTACCCTCTCTTCTTCCATGAATCATCCCACCCCCTTTTCAAGTACAACCCACATCAGTCTCTTGTTGTGTTACTTTATAGTTCGAATCTTCTATGTATTAATCAATAAATATATTTTCTACTTATTGTGGTTATCAATATTTTATAATATTGGTACATTGATATATTGTTTATATAGATATAGATACAAATATAGATATTGGATCCTAAAACTAACAAAGCCCTAAAGACCACCGAACCAAATTAACCTAGCATTTTAGATAATTTTACGTCTTATCATGTTTTTTCAGGTTAAGGACAACATGAAGATACACGCTCAGAAATATTAGAGATATTTTATAGAGACCACTCTTAAGAAATCTTTGAGGCTAATATTATTTTGGAATCGTTGTTAGGTTTATGGGTTTTATACCTTGCTCCTTAAGATTTTCATTGGTATGGAAATTCCGTCAGGGTAGGTTCGTTACATTAAACACATGACCGTGTACATGTCAATCAGTATGTTAATTGGTTCCATGGAGTATTGGCGGAGACGAATTAACATTTAACACCCCACTATCGTGAGTTCTTTCTTTTGCATCCATCTCTAATTCAACCTCTATTACTAACTACTAACACAAACATTTTTATCAAGTGTTGTTCCTAAAGCAGAAGACGTAAAAACTTAATATGAGCTAAAGGTAAACACATACGATTAGGAGTTTGACATGTTATATATTTTAACTTTTATATACATACATAAACTTAAAAGCTCGACTCTAAGAGCATATCCATCGCTGGAGACGAAAGACTCAAGCGGTTGTTCGAAAATCGGATTTGCTGTCGCAAAGCCCGACTTTGGTGGAGCAAACGTTTAGTCTCATCCAGAATTCCAAATGGGGACAAGTGATAGGGATCCTATCACACCATACATTCATAGGTAAGAGTTATCTTGAGAGCTTTTATTTTTTACGAGAACTCTAATACATCTTTTTACACGTGCTTAAACATGTGTAAACATGCGTTAAATAGTTCTATATTTTTACATATGTATAAACATGTGTAAGAATATTCTTATAAAAGATTAATGACTTTTAACTTTGTGAGAACTCTAGAAACTCTTTTTTTACACGTGTACTCATATATAACCCCGTTCTTTTTTTACACATGTGTAAAAAAGTTCTTACTAAAAATAGAAATTTCATTTGATCTCCCCTCTCCTCCCACCCCCCACATATATAAAATCTTTTCTGAAAACTAACTTAACACAAAAAGAAAAATGAGCGTTTATAACAATAACTGTAATTCTGTTATGACAGTTAACATGACGTGTTTGTAACAGCGTCGAAACAAATGTTATAAAAAATTGGCCGTCCAAATCCATTGGACCATCACCAAAGTCAAAGGTCCAACGCGGATGCACCATTTTTCTTTCATATACACATTACCTTATTACCGAACCCCATGTGAACTTGCCATATAAATTATCCTTTTATATTTGTTCTTTTAAATATATCTATTTATATTGACATATCTCATTAAATCTGAAAATAAGATGTGATATCCAAACAAATCCTTTTATTTCAATATGTAATTAATTAAAACTGTTTTATTCATGTGAACCCGACATTTTTGTTATTGTTTTCCACTTCATTTTATTCAAAAAGTATAGTCAACTATAAGAAATTAAAGACGAAGGGTGTGACACTGATATTAAATATGAAATTTCCTTTTCAAGTTCCTTGTAACATCATTTAGTATATTCTATGATGAAGTTGACAAGTCGTCATTCGTCAACGGTATAGTACTTAAAAAAGACGAATATGGACATCAAGCCTTCGTTTTTTGAATTAAATTGTATTGCTATTTACTAATGAATTTGCTATTTGACAACTTTATTAGAGTATTATGTTATTTTGCAACTTTTACATAATTGCAATTACCTTGTTATGTTTCTTTATACACAAACACCTTGAGTAGGCGAAACAGGCAAGTTGTACATGCTATGCACTTATGTAACGCGTCAAACCAAATTCTGATTAGAACGGAGACTTTTAAAAAAACTAGAAGGGTGTCCGCGCCAATGCGGCGGGGCAACATTTTACATACAACACAAGTTTTTAATTTTTGTTAATCTTATAACAATTTTACTAAAGTTTATTATATTTTCTCTAAGGTAAAATTTAAAGCACCAAAAAAATGGATTTTGCATGATGATTTATACATTTATACATTAAGTTATTGTACCTTACAAAATACTTATCGGTTCAGCAAAAAATTTTACACCAAAACGTTTAAAAAATATACTTTTTATGATAGATGATTGTAGTATCAAAAAGTTTTAAACATGATAGATTAAAATAACATAAATCTTAAAACAAATTAAGTATTTTTGGTTTATGGGTATATAATGTAAAATTTTATGTAATTTATACTAATTATAAGGTTATTATGTAACTAATTGTAAGGGGTAATTTGTAAATAATGTTAAAAATACTATTTTACCCTTAAAAATGGTTGTACCTTATGCATTGAGTGAGATAAGTGTTCTTAATTTAATAGTATCTTAAAATACCTTCCTCATATGTTTTATATATAGTATAGATATGTTAGGTGGACTCAAGTTTAAACTAGTAGGGTTAGAGCAAGGTGAACCACTATATTTGTTATTAAATTATAACATCTTTGTTAAATGCAATTTAAAACATACATACACATTGTGCGTCCGGACACACAAACACATATATATGAAAGAGAAGAAGGGAGAATATAAATAACCATGAAAATATAAGAAAAACATTTAGTTCTCTGTTAAAAATAATTAAAATTACACATCAGTAGTGTAAGGTATTGTTTCTAAACTCCCTCTCTCAAAATTAAAAAAAACAATATGAACAAACTTTTGATTGTTTGTTTATCATATACCCACACATGTGTATGTAAATGATATAAAAATGAAACATATATGAATATGTCATTTGATAGGTTTTTATTTACTTTGATGCTCGTGTACGTAAAAAGTATAGTTTTTTTATAAAAAAAAGTGATAATGTATAAGAAATAAACGATTTGGATTTTTCTTTTTGTTCTCGTTATATAAATCAACGAGACACATATATATCTTTCCAAACGTTCTTGTGTTTTATTTTTATAAATTTATTATCTATTTTTTGTAATAGTTTTTAAAGAGATCCTCCACAAACACGATTAGAGGTTGGTGGAGTTGTTTGTCTATGTAAAGTTGTAGTCGGTGGGATTATTATTGTAATTTGAGGTGTCAAAATGGATTACTTAGGTCTTAGTCATGCGGTATTTTTAAAATAAGTTTGGTTAGAAGCTCTAACGAATCACTCAGAGATGAAAAATTAGCATTACTAAAATATTTAGCGTCTCACGATCTAAATATTTTAAACATTAAGGAACGAGTTTAAAAGACTGCCAAAACAAAACTAAAATAATTAAATCATAACATATAGGATTTGTGCTTTTGAGATTTATTAAGTGATGGATTGGTATGGATTCGTGTTTGATGCTAATTAGAGATTTCTTAAAGAGGTGTGATTTTCATATATGGTAATTGGTATGAAAACAAACCGAGAAAATGCAGTCGCAAATAACAACCCTGGTAATTCTAATTGCAACCACGTTACAACCGAGGATTTGTGACAAAAGTTAGCGATCATTTTCGCAGTTGCAAGTCTTACGACTGGCTTTGATTGGTTTATTTCATGTACTCATATTTTCATGTTAAATATTTATCAAATGCATTAAAGCTATATTAAATAAATTTTATGTATTTTTAATTAGTGATGAAGTAAACCAATAAAATTGAGTTGGAAATGAAGAACTTTATTATGAAAACAAAGATCCCAAACGCAAATGGGTAAATTATCAATCAAGTTGTTGGTTTATTTGTCGAGATCATTAAATTTAAAGGTTATTTGGGCTTCGCCGTTTGAAAAAAGTTTGGGCTTATATTAAAAGAAAACATAAAATCTCTTGATGAACTAAATGGGCTAGATTGGTGGAACAAAAGAAACTAGGGGTTATATAAAATTTTAGGCCCACAAGAAGGAAAAAAACCAAAGGAGTTTAGCCTTTAGGGTACAAGGATATGATGAAATAGAGGTATGACATTAAGGACAACTAGGAGGCAAGGAAGAAGACGAGCTCGTATGCTCGTCACCCGTCTCGTGACACAAGGGGCGGTGTATCCAGCGAGCTCGTCTTACTCGTTGTCCGTCTTGAGAAAATATGTGTATTTGCAAGTCTAGAAGAAGATATATGTAGTTTTTCAGATTTTTAATGTATCGGATTTGTATTGAAACTTGAAATGTTATGAATTGTAACATTTGGATTTGCATATGTTCTTGTGAAATTGCTTGGTTATGTTCATTGGAAGACATATTACGATGGTTTCTAATGCTATCATTTTAATTAAGAGATAATCTAGATGTACAGTAGATGTCTTATCAAGTTTACAATCACATGTTTTGCGACCGACTCCTTTTTGTGACTAGTTTGTGACCCGCTGCTTTACAACCGACTTGCAATTAACGACATTTAACAGTTGACCGCAACCACTTTTTAACGATCAATTTATGAACGTTTTTCCTACGAACTTTATAACATATTCATCCTATAATTAATCGGCTTCTTCAATCTAGAAATATGCTCACATATCAAGAGTTGAGAACCGGTCAAACCCAAACCGAATCAGCCTAATACAAACCGTACCATACTCGTCCGAACCAATCTTGTTAAATAATAAAAAGATCAATTCATATAAAAGTATTAATGTTTTCATATTCTTTCAAACCCACCAAAATCTAATGAAACATATAAAACTATATCAACATCTATATACTAGCATTAATAGTCACCATGTATCATATAACTATATTATAAGTCCCCAAATCACAATAAAAACATACTTCAAACTAAGCAACTTTCACCACTTTCACCGTGGTGGTGACACCGGCCCTGCAGTCGACTTAAAAAACCCTTCAACCACCTCATCGTAAACACACAAGTGAAACTCCGGCTCCGACCCCAATCGATCCGCGTGTGTGCACTCGTCGCACAACGCCCGGCTCATCGGCCTCTCAACCGCAGGATACGCCTCCCCAACACTCAGAAAACCTTCACTCGTATCCTCACCCACCATCAACAAAATATTATTATTATTATTATTACTACTACTACTGCTACTGCTGCTCGCACTTTGCATCTCCACTTCATGCAACCACATCTCCACCTTACCACATTCACAATCAACTTGTTCGATATCATCCTCATAACAATCGAATCGATAATCGAACATATCGGTCAGAGATATTCGACCGCAACTCCGGCGGTTGTTCTTCCTCCGGCGATCTCTTCTCGACCGTTTGATCACCACAAGGAAGTACGCATTGGTCACTCCAATGAGCATCATGAAGTCAGCTTTACTGGTGATGAGAATCTTCCGGCGATCGAAGGGAATCTCCGGGCGGGGGCTCTCGACCAAATAGGCGGTGAGATTGTTGTACGAGATTCCGGTCATCTTCTTCAGCATTGATCGGAACTTGTGGAAGTCGATCGTAGGGTCGATCTTGATGGTGCCGACGTCGAATTGACGTTCGCCGTTGTACAACACCACCGGAAACTCTACTCCGACGTCGAATTGCGCCATGGTTTCCGATCAGTGAATTAGGGTTTGAATGTATGTATGATGGTCTATGAGGTGAATTATGGGGGTTTATATAGGGAGTGGTTTGGGATGCTTAGGGATCAAGTTTGATTATTATTATTATTTTTAGTAAGACTTGATGATAGATTTGAATTAAATAAGGAAAAGATTGGATAAAATCTCACATTATCTCGGAGAGGATAGATATTAAAGGTGTTAATTAAATCATGCTTTTGTATCTTTTGAAAAAGATAAGTATTTTTTATGCACATTTATGTAATTGATTCATTCAAAAGCTATTTGTGTGATTTATGATATACTAGGCTAAAGATCCGTGTAACACACGGGTTCAATATAAAAATATTATTGTTGTTTAAAAATATTCATAAGTTATAATGTTAACATATAATACTTTGTATATCAACTTTTATGTATATTTTTTAACATTAACTACATCTAATATTAGTAGATTTTCTCTATTAATGTCTCTACGTCTAAATAGTGTATAATATGAAATAAAATGAACTTATAAATAAGAAATTTAAGTAATAGAAAATATTAAATTGAACATGAAAAATAATACTTTAAATTTATAAACATCTAAAAATTTCTTTGTATACAACATTTGATGTTCTGTTGGTGATTTTTTCATCATTATCTAATATTTATAATTTTAATCCATGTCTACTTTTAACTCGAAATAATGCAACATAGAGGTGATCATGTGTGAACACTGGTTTTTTTAAAAAACAAACCAACTTTGGATAGCGATTGTCCTTGGCTCTTGTTTATTGTCTTTTCAAAACAGATTGCTAACGGGAATTGTCTTCTTTGAAATTTAAAAGCAATCATTTTTCCTGAAGGTGTCAAAGTCAACCGTGAAGTAAAAGTGTGATTTCCAGTATTACTTCCGGATATTATTTCAGCTTCTATAACACGATTGCCCAAACCTATTACTTGTAGCCTTGTTTCATTGTACAAACAGCTTTTTTTATCAATGTTTCTTAAAATATTACTGGAACACTAACTTTTAATATTAACTTATGGTTTCAAAGACCATATACTTTAAGCCCATTAAGAACATAAGATGAATATAAACTTTCATCAAAGTTGTTAGGAAAATACTCTATGTGACATAAACTATCAGAACTAAATTATTCCTTTTCATATCCAGGAAACATGGATAACAAATGATCATTTATTTCTTGAACAACTTCATTTGTCGGTGCAAGTATAGCTCTTTCTTGAAAAAATTTTGATTATTGACATTATAAAGAATAAAAGGGTAGACAAAGTCAATTAAACTTGCTATATGATCAAACAAATTGGTAATAAGAAGATCATCCGGTATATCAATTATTGTCTCTCCATCATTCGATCCACCTGTATTTTCTTCTCCTACATCTAGAAACCATTTTGCAAATATCTTTGTTTGTTTCATATTAAATTGTACACTTCCAACGGCTAACCTCGTGTTTTTTGTTAGTCTAAGAACCTTAGAGTTTGCCCAAATGTATGAGGAACTTAAGGAGGCATTAACGATGTCATGTCCAGATCTATTAGGAATAATAGGAAGAATTTGTCTAAAATCTCCTACAAAAACAATTCTTTTGCCTCCAAATGGTAAATCGAAGTTGTTACAAATATCACATGTGAGTATAGCTTTCAAAGTTCTATCCAATGCTTCAAATGCATGCTTGTAAATCATAGGTGATTAGGTGGTTCATCCCAAATAATCAATGTTGTTTTCTAATAAACATGCAATGTCACTGTAGGCTTTATATGGCACAAAGAATCCTCGTTGAGATTTAAATGAATTAGAAATCGAGAGAATGACATTCTACCACCGGTTAATAATAATGATGCAATTCCACTCGAAGCAACGTTTAAAACAATCTCATATTTCGACTTTATTGTTGTAGATAATGTCTTCCACAAAATGTTTGTTGGATCATAAGAGACTGTTGCAACCAAAACCATATCACTTAGAAGATTTTGAGTACTACATGCAAAGGACTTCCGAAGCCAAGTGTGGGACTTCCGAAGGAAGAAAGAGTTCTTCCGAAGACTAAGTGTAAAATACACTTCCGAAGGAGAACTCCAACTTCCGAAGGTAAAGAAGCTACTTCCGAAGGTTCAAGACTTGAAGACAAAGTTCTGAAGTCAACTTCCGAAGAATAAAGAAGTCCTTAAAGCCTCGGAAGCATAGAAGCATCTTCCGAAGTATAAGTGGCTTCGGAAGAACTTGTTCTTCCGAAGCCAGTTAACCTTCGGAAGAACACTTCTATTATCCAGTAGACATAAGTATGGTCTGTCTGACAGTCCGCTGCAAATCTCTGAGATACTGCATGGCGTTTTCTCAAAAGCCATGTAGTTGACCATACTTTAATCTACTGTTTACCTTTTCATGTTAAGTACAGTTGCCATCTTTAGTTGGTGACAAAAGGTAAGTCATGGACATGTCATGACTACCATATCTTAGATAATACTTTATCTAAGATACCTTAACTATAGCATTGTAGTATATGCTTTAGTCTTAGGTTTCCAGCTGGTATCAAGTATAACCGGCTGTAGGATCTAGTATATATAGTTTCTCATTGTAACTCTTGTTGTATGCTTGTAAGTGTCTTGTAATCTTGAGTTGAGAAATAATATATACAAGTGCCTTGAAAATATTTCTGCTTGTTGTTACTTATTATATTACTATCAACTCTTGCCAAAGACGTTGCTTCATCTTGTTTGAGTGACTATTATAAGTGAGTTTGAGAGAAAAACAAGTGTTAAGTGACAAAACCCGATCCTGCAATTGGTATCAGAGCTTTTTAGGCTCTTGATTGTAAGATCTTACCATCCCAATCAACCGAGTTTTTCACTCCTCCTTATACCTCACTCAAAATGGCCCTCAACAAATCTGAAGTCGAAATGGGAACGATGACCAAAGCTCCTATCATCGATCCTGAAAACTTCAGGTCTTGGAGCAGAAGAATGGAAGGCTTCATCAGATACCAGGATAGCAAGATGTGGCAGTCCATCGTGAATGGCCCGTACAAGCCAAAAGTTGCTGGTGGAAACGGTGCCATGATCGAAAAGGATGTCGAAGACTATTCCGATGAAGATAGGAAGAGGCTCGACATTGACAGCAATGCTATGACTGTTCTCATGACTGCAATCCCAAACTCCATCATGGTGGGGTTTGAGCACTGCAAGTCAGCCAAAGAACTCTTTGATGCACTTGCTCAGATGTACTCGAGCTCTAATGATTCAAAGAAGGACTCACTGAAGCAGCAGTTCGAGAACTTCACCTATATTGCTGGAGAAACTTTTAGCCAGCAATACTTCAGGTATATGGATCTTATCTCCTCCCTCCAATCTGTGGGAATCACTCAAGAACTAAGAGACCTTACCAGAAAGTTCATGAGTGCTCTACCCAATGAGTGGACTTTCTACTGTGTCTCCATTAAGAGAACAGAGAATTTAAACACTCTCACCATGACCGAACTCTATGGGATCCTAGATGGATACCGTTTGGAAATGGAAAGCAAGAAGGGTCACCAAGCAAGCAGACCCTTGAGTCTTCCTGCTAGCAACGCTTTAATGGTTGCTGAAGGCTCAGGTATCCCACAGTCTCAGCAGTACCTGTCATACACCCAGCAGCCATCTTGTTCATCTGGGCCTTACATCACATTCCCTGAGACTCCAAGGTCTCATCAAGCTCAGCAGAGCTCCTTTCAGGAGGGCTGTGCGTTTGTTTCAGGGAGTGGACACTCCAATGATCATCAATTCTGCTTTGATGATCTTGAGTGCTTTAGTCCAGATGACATAGAGTATGTGGACATTGTCCAGCAAATGGCTCTCCTTACCTACAGAGCGAAGAAGTTCTTTAAGAGAACTGGAAGGCAATTCCCTCAAAACCCAATCACTAGCAAGTTTGGGTTTGACAAAAGCAAGGCTAAGTGTTACAACTGTAACCAGCTTGGCCACTTTGCAAGGGAATGCAAGGCTCCCAAGTCCAACCCGGGAACCTCACAGGCCTCCACACATCCTTCTACACCAAAGCCCAATGGAAAGTCAACTGAAACTGCAGCTATGGCTCAAGAAGTTGACTGGAGCTTTATGGTTCAAGATGTGACTCCTGCTCAAGCACTCATGGCAGGAACAGATGAAAATAAGGTATATGAACATCTCTGTACCCCTGCCTGCATTGCTAAGGTTAAGTTGTATCAGGACTACAATATGGAAATTAAATCCGATATTGAGTCTTTAAATGTGCTAAAATCTGATTTTAAGAGAGCTGAATCTGACTACCAAAAGAAAATTGAGGAGTTAGAGAAAACTGTATCTCTTTTAAAACATGAACACACCAACTACAAGACTCAAATCAAGGATTTAATATCCAAATTGACTGAGGCTCAAGCCCAGCTTGTCACAGCTGAGGCTCAAGCCAGGAAGTATGCTATTGCTGAGCAAAACTTCCAAGCCATACTTGCATCATCCTCTCACTCCAAACTTTGTTATCAAAACAAAAGTGGGTTGGGAACCAATGAAATTGCTCCACCACACTCTTATGAGTCTGTAAGACAACCAAGATGTGGTACTGAAGAGCAAGAGGTTCCATCTGTTGACCCACCTTGTAAAGAGTCAAAGAGTGATGCAACTGTGGAGACCATGACCATCACAGGGAAGGAACAGGTAATTGAGCCCTCCCAGACCAATGATGATCAATCTCTGACCACCAAAGCCAGAAGAAGCAGGGCTAAAGCAGCCAGAAAAACTGCCAAGAAGGTGGCTGAATCCAAGCTGAAGATAGACCCAAAGCAAAAGGGTGTATTCATATCAGCAGGATTCCAGGTGGTTGGACCTTCTGATTCAGGAAAGGAGTATAATACCAGTACTCCTGTCCTACCAAAGGATCAGAAGTTAAAGGGAAAGGTTGCTGATGAGGAGAAAAAGAACAAGAAACAGCAACCCTCCAATTCCCAGAAAATTAACATTGCATGCATAATGTGTGGTTTGCAAAATCACATGGCTAAAGATTGTTACTACAATCCTGCTAGCACACATTATGCAAATAATGTTAAAAGAGAAGGAGTCAGGGAAGGTTTCACATTTGGACCATATCAGATGGTTCAAGTGTTGAAAAAGGGAAAGCTTGTTTCCGAAGCAAGACTTGTCTCGGAAGAAAACTCTTCTTCCGAGAAGAAAAAGGCTTCGGAAGTAAAAGCTGCAAAGACTCACAAAAGAGTTCCCTTGAAACCATCCCAGAAGAAGACTGCTTCGGAAGAAAAGGTGGTGAAGGTCTCTTCCGAAAAGAAAGAAGCTTCGGAAGAATGCCAAGCTGCAAAAGCTTCATCAAGCTCATCTTCTATGATCAACCAAGGGATGGAATGGAAGATCAAGGAAGATGCTGTAGCCCAAACCTCTTCTTCAAAGACATCCATTGAACCCCCATGCATAAACTTTGGTTCAATCATGTCACTTTCATTGGAAGAACCCAAGACCAAAAAGGCTTGGGTTTCCAATCAAAACTAATTTTCTCACCTTATGTGCAGGGACATCCATATGACAAGAATAACAACATTTGGATAGTAGATAGTGGATGCTCCAGGCACATGACAGGAAACAGATCTCTCCTTCAACAATTTCAACATTATGATGGAGGTCCTGTCCAGTTTGGAGGTGAGGCCGGAGGATATATTTCTGGCAGAGGAAGTATATCCAACGGAAAACTAAAAGTTGACAAAGTTAATTTTGTCAAACAGCTTGAACACAACCTGTTAAGTGTTTCTCAGTTTTGTGATCAAAAGCATCAAATGCTTTTCACAGAACATGAGTGCATCATCCTCAAACCTGGGATGACAATTCCTCAGGAATTGGTGCTTCTTAGATCTCCCAGGAGAGGGGATATGTACAAGCTTGATATGAACAATGCTTCCCCAATGGGAGAAGTATCATGCTTTCTTTCCAAAGCTGATAGTGATGAGTCAACACTGTGGCATAAACGAATGTGTCATGTCAATTTTAAGACAATGAATAAATTGGCTAAAAATAACTTGGTACATGGTTTGCCTAAAAAGGAATTTTTCTGCAAAGATAACTGTGTTGCTTGCCTGAAAGGGAAACAACACAGGTCTTCTCATAAATCCAAAGTTGTTAACTCTATCACTACTCCATTACACTTATTGCACATGGATCTATTTGGTCCCACAAGTATAATGAGCATTGGAAGGAAATCATATTGCCTTGTGATAGTTGATGATTTTACTAGATTTACATGGGTATTCTTTTTAAGAACTAAAGATGAAACTGCTGAAACTTTAAAATCTTTTATTCTTAAAATAGAAAATCAAGTTGATCACAAGGTTAAAATAATCAGAAGTGATCAAGGGACTGAGTTTAAGAACTTTGTTCTTGACTCATTCTGTAACTCAAAAGGGATTGCCAGACAATACAGTGCTCCTAGAACTCCTCAACAAAATGGTGTTGCTGAGAGGAGAAATAGGACACTTATTGAGGCTGCTCGGACTATGTTAGCTGATTCAAAGCTGCCTCTAACATTCTGGGCAGAGGCAGTCAGCACTGCATGCTATGTGCAGAACAGAGTTCTTGTAGTAAAGCCACATGGAAAGACCCCTTATGAGCTATGGAACAAGAGGCCACCGTTCATTGGCTTTCTAAGGTCCTTTGGCAGCAGGTGTACCATACTTAACACAAAAGACAATTTAGCAAAATTTGCTGAAAAGTCAGATGATGCCATCTTTGTTGGATATTCCTCCCACTCTAAAGCTTACAGGGTTTATAACATTAAAAACCAACAATTTGAGGAATCCTCCAACATTGTAGTTAATGAGCACACTCCTTGTGTTAGGGGGAATGGCCCTGATCATATTTTTGATTTAGAATTGTTTCCAAACTATTCTAAACCATCTTGTGAGAATGTTTCAGCTGGAACAGGTGCTCAAGGAATTCTGATGAAGATCAACTATTTGAGCTTCCCAGACCTGCTCCAAGTTCTCCAAGAACAACAAATCAAGTTCCTACTATTGAAAGATCTGACAGTATAACCATTTCAAGAAATAGTGGAACTTCAACAAGGGATTCACCTGATGATCTTCAAGTCTCCTCAGGTGATCCTACACAACACCAAGCTGATGGAAGCAGCATTTTGAAGGAACAGGCAACTGTTAATGATGCTTCACAGCAAAGAAATGATGATGTTTCTCTTTCATTCAATCAGTCCTCATTGAATGAGATTGAAACAGCAGCTGGACCAAGTATTCAAGCTCCAGAGCAAAATATGTCCAACTTGGACTTATCTTTGCAGCTGGAGGTGATTCCAAGACTTAGAATTCACAATACTCATCCAGCTGAAAACATCATAGGGGAAGTCTCTGAGGGTGTGAGAACAAGGGGACAAACTCACAATGGGAATGTCTGCCTGTACTCATGCTTCTTATCCCAAATGGAACCCAAGAAGGTGGAAGATGCCTTAAAGGATAGTAGCTGGGTTGAATCAATGCAAGAGGAGCTGCTTCAATTCAAAAGACAGAAGGTTTGGAACCTATGTCCGCTACCATCTGGTCAAGTACCTATAGGCACCAAGTGGGTTTTCAGAAATAAAAGAGATGACAGAGGCTTGATTATCAAGAACAAGGCAAGACTAGTGGTTCAAGGATACACTCAAGAGGAAGGAATTGATTATACTGATGTCTTTGCACCTGTTGCAAGACTTGAGGCAGTTAGGATCTTCCTTGCTTATGCTGCATCCAAGAATTTCACTGTCTACCAGCTTGATGTCAAGTGTGCCTTTCTATATGGGGATATAGATAGGGAAGTCTATGTATGCCAGCCTCCAGGATTTGAAGACCCACAGCATCCAAACTATGTGTGCAAGTTGGATAAAGCTCTATATGGGCTGCACCAAGCACCTAGGCTGTGGTATGAGACATTGTCTCAATTTCTTCTGAAGAACGGCTACACTAGAGGAACCATTGACAAGACTCTCTTTATCAGAAAGTCTGGGAAAGACATTTTGCTAGTTCAAGTCTATGTCGATGACATCATATTTGGTTCTTCAAATGACCAAATGTGCAAAGACTTTGAGAGCATTATGAAGAAGAAGTTCGAAATGAGTTCTATGGGAAAAATGGACTTTTTCCTTGGAATTCAGGTAAAGCAACTGAAGGAAGGGTTTTTCATCAATCAATCTAAGTATGTCAATGACATCTTAGAGAGATTTGATATGAAGGATTGTAAAGCAGCAAAGACACCCATACCCAGAAACCATGATTTATGCCCTGACTCTGAGGGGGAGGATACTGATCAACATCAGTATAGAGCAATCATTGGTTCTCTGATGTATCTTACAGCAAGTAGACCTGATATCATGTTTGCAACTGCATTTGTGCAAGATATCAGGCTGCTCCGAAGGTGTCTCACCTAATTGCTGTCAAGAGAATCCTCAGATACCTCAAAGGAGCACCTAAGTTAGGTCTCTGGTATCCAAGAAATAGTGATTTTAATCTCTATGGATACTCTGACAGTGATTATGGTGGCTGCAACATCAACAAGAAATCAACATCAGGAGGATGTCAATTTCTTGGTGGAAGGATCATCTCATGGCAATGCAAAAAGCAATCCTGTGTCTCTACATCAACTGCTGAAGCTGAATACATTGCTGCTGCAAGTTGCTGTGCTCAGCTGCTGTGGATTCAAAACCAGATGATTGACTATGGATTCAACTTCATGAGCACTCCTATCCACATTGACAACAACAGTGCTATATCCATCACAGAAAATCCAGTAAAGCACTCAAAGACAAAGCATATTGACATCAGGTATCATTTCATTAGAGATATTCATGAGAAAAATCTTATCAAACTAGTCAAAGTCAATTCAAATGAACAATATGCTGATCTGTTCACCAAAGCATTTGATGAACAAAGATTTAAGTATCTTATTACAGCTATTGGGATGATAAACATTGACTAGTCAATCTCATTTGAAAACCTTTTCAATATGTAAAGTCTTATGTCAATACAATCTAAGCCCTGTTACAAAAGATCCTTTCTTATTTAACTAAGTATAAGTTCTTCCGAAGAGAAACTTGCCTTCGGAAGATATCTAGCATAACTTCCGAAGCAAATTTCTCATAGGATAATTTTCTTCTCGGAAGTATACTAAGTCTCGGAAGAAGCGATTGAGGTAATCTCAGATCTACTTCCGAAGCACTTAATACTTTCCACTTGAAAGCAACATGTATCTTCGGAAGCAATTTATTTACCTTCGGAAATACATTTGCCTTCGGAAGAACTTTACCTTCGGAAATACCTTATACTCGGAAGAAGGATTTTACTGTGTAACGGAAATCTTTTGGGCCCCACTCTGTAAAAAGTAAAGATTTTGTTAATGATGTCGGATTATTTAAATGGCTTAACCTTACCGCCCCTGTCACATCATCCTCTGAACCCTCACATCATCTTATCCAAACCACCCTTTAAACCGCCATTTCACCCATTTAAATACTTCCGGTTAATCACTTACACTCTTTTTACCAAATTCACTGCCCTAAAAGCTTTCTTCTTCACCAATTTACCTCTCTCAAGAACTTTTCCTCTGCTACCTTTCCAAATGGCTCTAAACCCTCAGCACAACCAAGTCGCACTCCTTGATTCCTCAAGGGATGCCGACTTCTCTGATATTATCTCTTTCTTAGCCCAATCTTCATATTACACAGCACTGACTGTAAACCCTACCATTTACACCAACCAAATGTCCGAATTCTGGGCAAATAGTCGGGTTGAAACCCTAAATGGGGTTCGTGCTATCAGGTCAAGTGTATGTGGCCAAGAGTTGGTCGTTACTGAACAAATCATCAGGGAGCATCTTGAGCTCCATGATGAAGGCGCACCGACGGAATTCCCCAAGTCTGAGTTAGATAACTCTTATCTCCAAATGGGATACGGTGGAGATGTAAGCAGGTCTACAGTCTACAAATTCAACTTCTCCTACAAGTGGAAGTTCCTGCTACATGTGGTTCTCCACTGCTTATCTAACAAATCAGGGGGATGGGATCAAATTCCCTATGAACTCGGGTGCCTAGTTCATGGGTTGGTACAAGGCTTGCGCTTCAACTACTCCAGGTTTGTGCTGACTAATCTCATGGGAAATCTGCAAAGGGACACATTCTTTATGTATCCCAGATTTCTACAGCACATAATCAACTGCGAGCTAGATCAGAGTAAGCTTGTCTGTTCAGCTGCTCTATCTGCTCCTCAGATGAGGCCGACTATCTTCAAAGTACTGAAGAGAGTGTCTACCAACTACACTGGAAGGGATACCGCACTACTTCCAGGTATGATTGAGCCAATGGCTCCTGGTGACATCCCTGTTATCCCCACAGGTGATGAACCCACACCAGCAACAACCCTCACCATTCCAAATCTACCTTCTCCACCAATAAAAGTCACCTATCAGAGACGAACCAAACGAACCCTTGTTCAATCTACTCTGATTGAACAAGCCCCTCCTCTTCAAACCAAAAAGGCTAGAGTGGAACAAGGGGCTCCCACTCAGCCAGAGGTCCCCAATCCTTCACTATTGACCTCAATATGGGTCTTGAGTCTCCTCAGTCTCAGACCCATGAGCCCATAACCCCAGCTGATAGCCCTCAGGGTGAGTCTCTACACTCTCCTGAGCAGCCACCAAGGGACAGTTCAATGCCTTTTGACATTGATCAAAGTCCCGGGTCTTTAGGTCTTCATTCCTTCTCTTTTACTGACCTATTGACCGGAGCTGGTGAAGAGACTATGTCTCTCCAAGGCAATGAAGTTGATCCACAACACCCCATTAAGGATCAACAGAGCCTAGAGAAACCTCTTGTTTCTAGCCCACACCAGCAAAGCCCAACTGAGGTGAGTCCCACTGATGTGGAGGGGACTCATGTAGATTCAGCTGCCACTACTGAAGGAGCCTCATTGGATCCTCAGGACAGTGGTAACAATAGTCAGACTGAATCTACGGCAACCATGCCCTATGATGCCTCTGAAAGAGACATCATTGTGCAAGGGAAACCAGGGTGCCAAGAAACCACATCTGGTGGTGAGGATGAACATACAAGGTATGTTACCTCATCTCCCCGTGATTCTTCCAAGAAGATGAGGGAAGACTGCAACTCACAATAAGAGACCTACTTTCTAAAGTCTCAAACCTTGAATCAAAGGTTAAGACTTTAGAGGATAGGTCTGCCACTCAGCAACTTGAGATTGAAAATCTCAAGGTAAAACTAGCTGAGAAACAGATTGAGAGATCTGTTAGGCATGTACCCATTCAAGTCTCCTTGACCTCTTCCTCTAGCTCATCTACCTCTCAAGATGATGCTACCAAAAAGGGGGAGAATGTTGAGGAACTAAGTCAAAGACAGGATTCCACCAGTCAAGCTCTCACTTCTTTGAGCTCAAAACAACAAACCACCATCTTCCCTGAGCCTCCTCCAGTTGTGATTCAAGTGGATCAAAGGATGCTTCAGGATCTAAATAGGATCTTCAACAAGTTCCTTTTAGAGTCCCTCATTGATCAACCCAGTCCAGATATGTCTGTGATATACTTTGGAGCTCAAGAGCTTCAAAGGTTGAATGCACCTCCTACCACTGTTGAGGAAGTTGGTCAACCTAAGGCCCAAGTGGAACCTGAGATTGATTTCGAAGGGGAAACTAGGACTGATGGCCCAGCAACTGAAATAGTTGGGACAGAAGGTGTGTTTTCACAGGCTTCCGAAGCACAATTTGAAGCCTCGGAAGAACCAACTCAAACTTCCGAAGCTGAAATTGCTGCTGCGGAAGGACTGTTCTCTCTTTCCGATGATCTAATAGTCACAGATGCAATTCTGGAACTTGCATCTGAGGTTAATAGGGAGGATTTTCTCAGCCAACCACTAGCCATTACATCTGCATTGACCTCAGCTCCTACCTCCACCACCCAACCTGAGTCTTCTACCCAAGAACCACCAAAGTCTAGCACTTCCGAAGACATTAAAGGTAAAAGGAAGATGACTTCGGAAGAGCTTCTGGAAGAAGAAAGGCTGGAGAAACTAAAAGGAAAGGAAGACTGCCAACTGGGAAACTGTTAGCTGCAAGTTCAAAAGCAGCTGCAGCCAACCAAGAGGCAATCAACAATAGAAGAAGGGTGGAGGTAATTGATAGACTAGTCAGTCTAGGGGCTGCCTCGGAAGATGTACTCCTGCTACCATTAGAGGAGCTGATAGAGCTAGAAAAGGCAACCTTGCTGCAAAACAGCAAAAAGAAGAAGAAGCAAGGTTGGCCTTAGAAGAAGAAAGGCTGAGAAAAGAAAGAGAAGCTGATCTGCAGCTCAGGAGAGAAAGGATCACTTTCCTACTCTCCAGAGGATTCTCTCAAGATGAGTTATCTCCACACAACAATGACACGATCTTGTGGCTCTTTAACAAAGAGCAAGATCAAATGGAGAAGGAGAGAAAGAGAGCTGCAAGGGAGAAGCTGGTAGTGAAGAAGAAGAAGGAAGAAGAGGCTGGACTGTCTGCCGCCAAGAAGATAGGTGACAAAGCTTGGATGAAGAACTATCTTAAAGCTCACGGCTTCTCTGGCAGGCAAGTGGGTCCAATGTCTGAAAAGACTCTGCAACGACATGTCAGTGACATCAAGGCTGACATTCGTGCAGGGAGAAGAAAGGAGATGTATAGAAGGGGACAGGGGATGACCTTCAAAGCCACCTCTCAGCCAAATATCCAAACCCAACATCAACCTGAACCAATACCCTTTCCCTTCCCAATCAAAACTGAACCTGAACCTTTCACCCCTGAACCTACACCTTCCCATCTACCAACTCCCTCACCTCAACCACCTAAACTACCCATCATCCAACCTAAAGCCTTACCCAGAACCCAACCTCCTAAACCTACCCAACAACCAATCAAACCATCCCCTCAGCCTTCTAAACATCTCTCAATGGAGGAATTCAAGGAGATCAAAACCAAGCTCATCAACTGCACTACTCTGAGCGACATCTCTTGTGAGGAGGATACAGTCAACCTGACTTATGTTGATGGATCCTCAAGTTCCCTCACAAGAGATGAGTTTCTTGATCTACCAAGAGGAACTTTGGACCAAGCCGCAAGACTCCTTGGCCTCAATTCAGATACATTGAATGAGGAAGAAAAGAAGCTGAGGAGAAGGCTGGTGACTCTGCTGGACACAAAGAAAGGAGATAGGGTACCAAGACAATCTCTTGTACCCAGAAAGAAGATAGTCCAGTGGAGGTTCGAAGACTCTTCTCACAACTTTGTTGTTGAGAGAGAGAATGGTGAGATTAACAGGCTGAATGCCTCATCTCTGCTACACTTAAGCAGATTCGATATTGCTGAGTTAGCAGAGAAACCATTCTCCAACCCCTCAAACTCCGAAGTAGCTGCTCACATCAGAAATCATCTAGGCAGCCTTCACATGGCCGAGCTCACTGCAAGAAGCAAGGTTGAAGAGGAGTCAAAACTGAGAGAGGAGGAGCAAAGGAAAGGATCAGCAACCAAAGGCAAAGCCTTTCTTCAAATGGTTGAAGGTCCTGAACTTGAGTCCATAGTTAGATGGGAGTATGACTACAACTCCCGTCAACTAACTCTCTTCAGGGGGCACAACAAAGGGTGCATGTCATTCAAAGTGATAGACTGGATCTCCTATCCACGAATGACTTGTACAAGCTTCTCAGCACCACTTCCGGGAAAACAGAGAGACAGACAAATATCTTTTATCCCTGGTGCTGAAAACTTTGAGAAGTAGAGATAAGTGAAGTTTTGGTAGCATCAGCCTAGGGGGAGTTTGTTGGATCATAAGAGACTGTTGTTGCAACCAAAACCATATCACTTAGAAGATTTTGAGTACTACATGCAAAGGACTTCCGAAGCCAAGTGTGGGACTTCCGAAGGAAGAAAGAGTTCTTCCGAAGTCTAAGTGTAAAATACACTTCCGAAGGAGAACTCCAACTTCCGAAGGTAAAGAAGCTACTTCCGAAGGTTCAAGACTTGAAGACAAAGTTCTGAAGTCAACTTCCGAAGAATAAAGAAGTCCTTAAAGCCTCGGAAGCATAGAAGCATCTTCCGAAGTATAAGTGGCTTCGGAAGAACTTGTTCTTCCGAAGCCAGTTAACCTTCGGAAGAACACTTCTATTATCCAGTAGACATAAGTATGGTCTGTCTGACAGTCCGCTGCAAATCTCTGAGATACTGCATGGCGTTTTCTCAAAAGCCATGTAGTTGACCATACTTTAATCTACTGTTTACCTTTTCATGTTAAGTACAGTTGCCATCTTTAGTTGGTGACAAAAGGTAAGTCATGGACATGTCATGACTACCATATCTTAGATAATACTTTATCTAAGATACCTTAACTATAGCATTGTAGTATATGCTTTAGTCTTAGGTTTCCAGCTGGTATCAAGTATAACCGGCGTGTAGGATCTAGTATATATATAGTTTCTCATTGTAACTCTTGTTGTATGCTTGTAAGTGTCTTGTAATCTTGAGTTGAGAAATAATATATACAAGTACCTTGAAAATATTTCTGCTTGTTGATTACTTATTATATTACTATCAACTCTTGTCAAAGACATTGCTTCATCTTGTTTGAGTGACTATTATAAGTGAGTTTGAGAGAAAAACAAGTGTTAAGTGACAAAACCGATTCCTTGTGCAATGTTTCCCTATTTCATCATAACCATAAACAAAAAAACGCTTCTTCTTTATCGTCAACTGCTTTCATTATATCACAAAAAAACGCTTCTGTTTATTTGTTAACGAAGATAAAAACATTACACTCGTTTGTAAGGTTGCTCATCATAAGATAGCTACTCAATAATAAAAAGATTGTTTGAAAAAGAGACCGAGTAATGTATAGGATAAGGAATCATTGAAAAGTTTCGTAGGGTCGAACTATTAACGAACAACTTTTTCCAATTTCAAAATAGTGAAATCTTTATGATTGTATAAAGAGGAAACCTAAATTTTAATTAAAATATATTGGAATTAATAAATACATCAAAAAATTGAAAATGCAAATCACAAAATTATATTATTGTATTATTGAATTTTTATAATAGAAAATATTAATTAACATGTATATATAGTAAAAGGATAAAAAAACCTGAGGACTTTAGTAGATGTTGTTTAACCTAGAGACTTTTATAAAGATCGAAATATAAACCGACCATTTTATGGAAACACAAAATCAAGAAATCTATTACATCTTCTTACTCTAATAAAAGAGTAACTTTAAATGCCACATGCAACACCACAATCATTCTAATTAAAATTTTCCCGCCTCTCTCTATTCTTAAATAATTACCATAATTACTAATAATATTTTTAACATTCTTTTACATTTAATAAATTAAAGAAGAGATCTATTTATTAATGTTATTTCTAAATAAACAAATATTTTATAAAATAATTAATTTTTCTAAAGTATAAAACTTTTTTAAAAATACGAAATATTTTAAAATTGATATTTTTAAAATTTTGTTTTTTTAAAACAGAAAATAATTAAATTTAGGAGTTGTAATAAGGAAATTTTTATAAATGATATTTTTATACTGTTTGTTTTATAACAAAATGTTTATTTTTTTGGAAAAAGTTTAAAAACAAAATTTTAAAATTTGATATCATTGTTTTATTAGTTATAGTCAGTCATATCGTATCTTAGAATATTATTTTATAATTAATAAAATTTATTATATTAATATTTTATTTATTCAACTCGTGTAACACACGGGTTTACTAAAGATAGTAGATGAATAGAATCATAGATGATTTGTAGAGTTTTTGTTGATAAAATATTTGAAGAAAGAAGAACTATGGATGTTATGTCATTTTCATAAAAAGATAACATGCAATTTAGGGTTAAATTCCTTAATTTCCCCTAAATTGCTCTTGTACCATAATTAGACGGGAAATGAACCTAGACTAACATTTCGAACAGATACATAATTAGGCGGGAAATAAAAAAATTATAGCCCTAAGAGAATGCCATGTGGCACTAAAGATATTGTTTTATTAATAAGTATAGATTAATAATTTAAGAATTAAGAACATGAACACGGGTAGGAAATAGAAGAAAACAAGAGAATTTTTTTTATTAAGATTACACAAGTTGATTTGAAGTTGTAATAAGAACAACCGGAAAATGATTGTTATTAAACACTGTGACGCAGAGTCGAAAAATGCCAAATTTAACCAATAAAATTAACTAAAATAAGGAAAACAATTTTAATAAAATGTTTACATAAAAAAAAGTTACAAAAAAATCTACAAATTAACAGAAGTCTCTTTATATAAGACGTTCTTTCTTGTGATTGTATGGTTACCTCTTTGTCTAGGAGTGATCAACGCATACTAATTAATATATATTTAATATAAAAAAATAGCAAATAAAAAAAATAAGGAACATGTACTCACCTTGAATGTAGATGTTGATTATTCGTTACAACATTTGAGATGATCCTATTTTGTATGCGTAATAACTTGAATCAAACATTTATATATGCTACTATCAAACTTCTACTATTTGCTCTAGTGTTGACCTTTATTCAAGTTCACAATTTCGGAAAACAAGAGACATTATTACCACCCTTCATCAAACTAAAAAACACATGAAAAGAGAAGTTTAACAAAAAAACTATGGTTAAACGCCAATAACTATCAAGTAAAATAAGCATAAGAGAAATAAAATAGGAAAAAAATACAACTTGTGCCCGTTTAGTGCGTGAAAAGTTCTTTTTGCTAATGTTGGAAAATCGTTTCATAAGGGTTAATATATGTAATTGATTCATTTAAAAGCTATTTGTGTGATTTATGATGTATTAATGATTTAAGAATATGATTTAAATTTAATACATTCGTGATTCATATAGACCTTTTTCTTTTCTCACACGGCTTATTTCCGCGATTATAACTCTTCGAAAATAGTTTAATTGTTTACAAAAACATATGTGTTACATATCATTTTTCTTGTTGTCACTTCTATTGGCCTGTCTAAAAAATAAATTGTGATACATTGTCGAGTTGTCTTTTAAATGAAATCTATGAAAGACATTCAAATCCACTCTTTCATGTTTTAATTATCATGTTTGAAGGGGTAACACTCCATAAACAAATACAACATAATAACATATCACACTAGGATATTATACCAGTTTGACCTGATAGGAGTATTATATCACCAAGGGATTAGGGTTATAAACATCCCTACGATCATACAAAGGTTCAATTAACCCTTTTAGCCAATGTTTTCAGAACCGGATCGGACGTCGAACCGGACGCCTTACTGGTTTGGTGGTCGGACCGGTCGGACCGGTTGGACCGGATTTAACTATATTTTATTATATTTATATATGTAATTAAATATTTGTTGAAAATAACTAATAAGGGTGTGAAAGGGAGTCTCTCTAACACCCTTGTCCCACATTGGTGTGACAAATGAAGCATTATGTGTTTATATGTGATAACAAGGTGAAAGGTATTGAATGTCTTTATGATACCTTTTACACCATGACCTACCCGCGCGCAGGGGGGTGCAAAAACAGGTTTCTGGCTGGAAAATTTGGGTCGCCCACGCACTACATGCGGCCACGAATGCTGTTCGAAATAAACCGGGTCCGCGTGAAGCCCTTTTTTTGCTCTTAATTAATGGTTTAACATCCCGTTTTTACCCATAAAACAAAATACAAAAAAAAAAAAAGAAAATCCGGTCCGAACCGGTCCGGTTTTCCCGGTCCGACCACCGACTCGGGATGAAACGGCCGGTTCAACCTCAAAAAAAGAACTACCCCAGACCGGACCGGACCAGGCACCGAATCCCGGCCGGTCCGATCCGGTCTTAAGAACATTGCTTTTAGCAATGGCAAGTGTAATAATCTCTTGTAATGTTAGGACCACATAACAATAGAAGTAACAAACCGACAATATACTTGTTGCGGCTAAAAAGAACATAGTACACGTGGCACATGGTCTTACATGACGAAACAATATAGATAGAAGGATAATCATTTACAAATGGTATCAATATCATACTCTACAATTATCTCATATAGTGGCAGAATCAGACTATTTTTCCTAGGGGTTACTATTTTTCGGTGATTTGATTTGTAACGAAACCATATAAAATATACGATCAGATCGGGTCAGGTCGGGTTGAAACATAATTAAATTGCATTGATAATGTTAACGAAACAACATAAACTTTTTTGCTTTCGTTCTAAAAATCATGGAAGATCATCTAAATCAATTCTTGACCAATAACTATTACTAGATGAAGAATGAACGTTCCATGGATTTTTTCCGCAACAAAACAGTCCATGTTCTTTAAATGTATCATTCACATATTATGAAGTATGATGAACTAAATCTAGATTTTAGATTTCTAAATACAAATATCATCAAACAAATTAACTAACAAATAAGTGAAATAATAATGAATCTTCATTTATCAAACAAACACAATCTAGATTTTTAAAACACCAAAATCACTAAAATAAAATTTAGAGGTTGAATCTTTATTCGTAGGTAAATTACAAACATATAAAACAACTAATTTAGAAAATTAACATATAAATTTATTTCATGCTTGAATAGCATTATACATTATGTTTTTTAAAACTTTTATTTTGAGAAAATATGTATATTTGCAAGTCTAGAAGAAGATGTGCGTAATTTTTCGATTTTTAATGTATCGGATTTGTACTCAAAACTAGAATGGTCATGAATTGTAACATTTGGATTTGCATATGTTCTTGTGAAATTGCTTGGTTATGTTCCTAATGCTATCATTTTAATTATGAGACAATCTAGATGTGCAATATATGTCTCATTGGTGTGGTTTACTTATATATTTGCGTGACTCGAACACAGATCATCAAGTTTACAATCACATGTTCTGCGATCGACTCCTTTTTGTGACTAGTTTGTGACCCTATGCTTTACAACCGATTTGCAACGACATTTAACAGTTGATCGTAACAACTTTTTAACCAATTTGCAAATACATTTAACAGCTGATCGCAACTACTTTTTAACGATAAATTTATGATCGTTTTTCCTTTTATTTTCAGGAACTTTATAATATATTCATCCTATAATTAATCGGCTTCCTCAATCTAGTAATATGCTCATATCTCAAGAGCTGAGAACCGGTCAAACCCAAACCGAATCAGCATAATACAAACCGTACAATTGTTGTCCGAACTAATCTTATTAAAATAATAAAAAAACCAATTCATATAAAAGTATTAATGTTTTCATATTCTTTCAAATCAACCAAAATCTAACGAAACATATAAAACTATATCAACATCTATATACTAGCATTAATCGTCATCATGTACCATATTACTAACATAAGTTCTCAAAACACCAAAATATACTTCAAAGTTCTAACTAACTAACTTTCACCGTGGTGGTGACACCGGCCCTGCACTCGACTTGAAAAACCCTTCAACCACCTCATCATAAACACACAAGTGAAACCCCGGCTCCGACCCCAATTGCTCCGCGTGCGCGCACTCGTCGCACAACGCCCGACCCATCGACCTCTCAACCGCAGGATACGCCTCCCCAACACTCAAAAAACCTTCACTCGTATCCTCACCCACCATCAACAAAATATTATTATTATTATTATTACTACTACTACTGCTACTGCTCGCACTTTGCATCTCCACTTCATGCAACCACATCTCCACCTTACCACATTCACAATCAACTTGTTCGATATCATCCACATAACAATCGAATCGATAATCGAACAAATCGGTCGGAGATATTCGAACGCAACTCCGGCGGTTGTTCTTCCTCCGGCGATCTCTTCTCGACCGTTTGATCACCACAAGGAAGTAAGCATTGGTCTCTTGAATGAGCATCATGAAGTCAGCTTTACTGGTGATGAGAATCTTCCGGCGATCGGAGGGAATCTCCGGCCGGCTGCTTTCGACCAAATAGGCGGTGAGATTGTTGTAGGAGATTCCGGTCATCTGCTTGAGCATTGATCGGAACTTGTGGAAGTCGATCGTAGGGTGGATCTCGATGGTGCCGACGTTGAATTGACGTTCGCCGTTGTACAACACCACCGGAAACTCGACTCCGACGTCGAATTGCACCATGGTTTCCGATCAGTGAATTAGGGTTTGAATGTTTATGATGAGTTTAAGGGTGCTTATAGGGGTTTATATAGGGATTGGTTTGGGATCCTTGGGGATCAAGTTTGATTATTATTATTATTATTTTTAATAAGACTTGATGATAGATTTGTTTTAAATAAGCAAAAGATTTGATAAAATCTGGCATTATCTCGTAGATGATAGATATTAAAGGTGTTAATTAAATCATGCTTTTGTAACTTTTGAAAAAGATAAGTATTTTGAATTTTTGATGCACATGTGTATAATTGATTAAAGTTATTATTGTGATTTATGATATATCAATGATTTGAGAATATGATTTAATTTTTAATACATTCATGATTCATATAGACCTTTTTGTTTTGTTAAATACGGCTTATTTCAACGATTATAACTCTTCAAAGATAGTTTAACTGTCACAAAACATATGTGTTATAAAAATCATTTTTCTTGTTGTGACTTCTATTGTATTGTCGTTTATATGAAATCTATGAAAGACAAATTCAAATCCAATCTAGCATGCTTTAATTATCATGTTTGAAGGGGTAACGCTACAAAAACAAATACAACATAATAACGTATCACACTAGAGTATACAAAGGCTCAATTAACCGTTTTAGCAAAGGCTCAATTAACCCTTTTAGCAATGGCAAGCGTAACAATCTCTTGTAATGTTAGGACCACATAACAATAGAAGTAACAAACCGACAATATACTTGTCGTGGCTACAAAGAACACAGTACACGTGGCACATGGTCTTAAATGACAACAATATAGATAGAAGGATAACCATTTACAAATGGTACCAATATCATACTCTACAATTCTCTCGTATAGTGGCGGAACCAAATTTTTTCATAGGGGGTCATTATTTTTCGGTAATTTGATTTGTAACAAAATCACATAAATTTACGGTCGGGTCGAGTCGGTCGAGTTGAAATATAATTAAATTGCGTTGATAATGTTAACGAAACAACATAAAAACTTTTGCTTTCATTCTAAAGATCATTTAAATCAATTGTTGACGGATAACTATTACTAGATGAAGAATAAACGTTCCATGGATTTTTTACACAACAAAACAATACATGTTCCTTAAATGTTCATTCACATATTATGAATTATGATGAACTGAATAACTAACAAATACAAAATTAGGGCTTGAACACAATCTAGATTTTAGATTTCTAAATACAAATATCATCAAACAAATTAACTAACAAATAAGTAAAATAATAATGAATATTCATTAATCAAACAAACACAATGTAGATTTTTAAAACACCAAAATCACTAAAATAAAATCTAGGGGTTAAATTTTTATGCATAGGCAAATTACAAACATAAAAAAACTAATTTAGAAAATCAACATTAAATATTGAAAGATTGAATAGTTAAAAGACAAAATAGTTAAATAGCCATATACTTCGCCGCATTGCAGGGTTGATGGTCGCCGACCACCACAGGTTTAATGGTAGCAACAACAGGAGGTTTGATTGGGACTTAGGAGGCTGCAATGAGGTCGATTAGGGGTATTTAGGGTTAAAGTTTTTAAGGTATGTTAAAATTAAGGGTAAAATTTTACAGTTTAAATAGTGAAAAAGAAGATGGCCGACTTTCAGTTTGCAAGGCTCGAACTTGCAACCTCAGCCCCAATTGCACATGTATTAACTAGTAAACCATGATCATTTTTGAGTTATAATTTGAAACTAAAAAAAATTAATGGGTTTACCTCCTGAAAATTGAAAATACTAATGAGTTCATTTAAAAATTCAGTATTATACGTTACACTACCTACTTAAAAATCAATAGGGTCACTTGATCCTGTTCGCTTAGGCATAATTCCACCCCTGCTCTCATATTACAATTACTCTCCCGCTCAATATACTTATTCTTATGTAAGAGTAGGGTTACAAAGAACCCTCTTCGCTGGCACGAAGCTAATAGTGTATTATTTTTATAATGTTTTGTATTTGGTATTAGCTAGCATCCCTTGCCGAAAAATTTCTTCAAAGAAGAGAGTTTACTCCTAGGTAGTTTATCATCGATCAGTCTTTGCTTATTCGGTGTCCTGTAAGCTATGGATAAAGATTAAAGTATAAATAATTACATCTTTCATCATCCAGGTAATACATGTTCAAGAACGTGACTTATGACATTAAGTTTAAACCTCATAAGGATGACATTGCATATTGTCCAACATGATATCACCTTTAACAAAATCGAGCTCAAAGTTTTTTCAATATTTGAAAAAACGAATTAAAAGGAAATATAATATGACACATGAATTTATGTTGGTTTATCATTTATAACTATGATTTTATTAATTACATTTAGAATAATGATAGTCTACTATTTAAAAGTATGTTTGTCATTATAATTGTGCTAGTAGCGTTATAGTTGTGTTGTTTTACCATTAAAACAATCTAGTTATACCATAAAACCAACACGATTACATGGTAAAACAATAAGGTTATAATTGATAAACTATCACAATTATAATTGGTAAGCCAACACAGCTATAACATATATTTGTTTCATTATGTGTGCTATTGTCAGGTGCGAAATGAATAGAAAAAACCCTTCACTCATAGTTAGGGTTGCAAACGAACCGAATGAACATGAACAAGGCATTGTTCGTGTTTGTTCGTTAAGAAAAATAAACTTGTTCATGACTGTTCACGAACACTTACCGAACGAGATTTTTGTTCGTGTTCGTTTATTAAGAAAATGATCATGTTCATGAACTGTTCACGAACACTTACTAAACGCAACTGAACACAAACAAAAGCAAACGAACACAAACAACTGTTCATGAACATGACGAACACAAAGAGGCTCATGAACACAAACAAATACAAAGGATTATAGATTTATTTTAAAATAAAACTTATATTTTTTTATAAACATTACACAAATCAATCAAAAATAAATAACTACTTAACATAAATATTAAAAAATACTTGATATAGTAGTTATAAAAATAACTTATTCAAAAATTAAGAATATAAACGAACATATTAACAAACATAAACGAACACATTATCGAACGTTCACGAACAGAAATTAACGAACATAAACAAACACATTATCGAACGTTCACACGAAACATAAATTCACGAACTAAACGCGGCTTGTGTTCATGTTCGTTTGTTTAACTAAACGAACGACATTTTCTTGTTTGTGTTCATTCATTTACTAAACAAACGAACATAAACGAATTTCCCGCCTAACGGTTCACGAACTCTTCGCTGAACGTTCAGTTCATTTGCAGCCCTACCCATAATACACATGACACATTTTTATCGTTTTCTCTTATTCTTAGGCGAAATGGTCTTGTATTGAATCATTCCCTAAATGAATGTATGTGTAGTATCATACATATGAGATGTTTATTCTAAAAAGAGACAAAATCATAAGAAGCGTGACTTCATGAGAAGCAACCAGGAGATGCCACATGTATCAAGGATTAAAGATTAAAAACATCTATTGTTTTTAAAAAATATAAAAACCCGAATAGAAATTTATAAAAAATCTTACGCACCAGTAAATAATATAACACACAACACACTATTATACACATCTAGTTGAACATAAAGAATTTATTTTAAGAAAAAGTTATGTAACTATTGTACCTACATAAAAATACTTGTTTTATATGTCATAATTCTTTGATAAAAGAATAAAATATTAAAAATATATTAATGTTTAAAATAATAAGAAAACTTAAGTAAAAGCCAACAAGTATGTTTTTTTTTCATTTCACTTATTTCAGTTGCTTAAAAAGTATTGAAGTGTCACCCTCCATCACTTAGTCATTTTAGCCCTTAATTACCCTATTACCCTATACCTTCATATCTATACTTATTAATAAAACAATAACTTTGGTGCCACGTGGCATTTTATTAGGGCTCTATTTTTTTTATTTCCCGCCTAATTATGTATTTGTTTTTAGTGTAAGTCTAGGTTCATTTGACTAAAAGTCAACTTGTAATACAAGAGATATTTAAGGAAAAATTGGAAATTTAACCCTAAATTAAAGCACATCTTTTTTTTGGAAATTCAATCATACCTTATATTTCTTCTTTCTTCAAATAATTGATTAACAAAAACTATAGAAATTATTTATGATTTTCTTCATCTATGAAATCAATTCCTTGATTGTGTGTTTCCATTAAATACTCGGTTTATATTTGACTCTTGATAAAAGTTACAGTATTTTTTCATCGACTCATCTCCAATTTGAAGGAATTCATGGGTATCTTTTTTTGGATATGAAATCATACCTGATTTTAAAATACTTATCAATCCCAGCTTTACGACCCTCGCGATTTGTGTTTATAAAGTCTGATGATATCGTCTTCGACGTATTTCATCAATGTTCTCATTTTGTCTTTGGTTTTATCAAGTTTTCTTTAACAAAAGGTATTTTTTATTATATTTGAGTTTTCATCTCTGAGATTATGATTTATCCTATCATTGTCTACAACTGTGTTTATGGATTAATATTACTTTACTTTCAATTTTTTGATTTGAAGGTGATTTACTTTAACAATGCATCTGTAAAAAAGTATTACATTCTTCTACTTTTTAAACTTCTTTATTTTTTTATGTGTATAGTCATATTGTTATTATGTTTGATTAGAATTCGTTTGATATGTGCAAATCTATACTTATTAATAAAACAATAACTTTAGTGTCACGTGGCATTCTATTAGGGCTCTATTTTTTTTTTCATTTCCCACCTAATTATGTATCTGTTCTTAGTGTTAGTCTAAGTGTTAGTCTAGGTTCATTTGACTAAAACTTAAGTTATGATACAAGAGATATTTAGAGAAAATTTGAAAATTTAACCCTAAATTAGAGCACATCTTTTTTTAGAAATTAAATTATACCTGATATTTCTTTTTTCTTCAAATAATGTATCAACAAAAACTATAGAAATTATCTATGATTTCTTCATCTATGAAATCGATTA